>JARHVA010000034.1:3792500-4077500 GCA_037957365.1 Torreya grandis
GCTAAATATCCTTCCCATTTGAAGTGGAATTTGGCTATAGAAGTTGTTATTCTAGAGAGCAAGTGTTGTAAGGAAAGAGAGATTTCTAATAAAAGGAGAGATGGGACCGACTGAATCCATACCAATAAGATTCAAGGAAACTTTGCACTATCGACATGGAGAGGTTATTCTTGAAAGAGAGAAGATCATGTTAATCAAAATTATAAGTAATGAAATAATGTGAGATTTTAATAATCCAAAGTAATAAGAAAAGTAGCACAAGAACCATATTCAATCTTCAGTCTTGGCTTGCTTTCAAGTGAAATGAGGAAAGGAGTGGACAGAGATCTGTGGGCTCTCAAATTTTTAGCCTAACTAGATAACATGTGGTGATTAGAGGGTTTGATTATATTATTCATTCAAATATTTTTGTACTTAGTATTTGAAATGAGAGTACCTAACTAGATTATTAGTCAATTTGAATAGAAAATGCATAACACTATCATGATTGGATAGCATGGGGATTCCTATGTTAAAGAAGAGTTTGAATAGGATCTGATAGGTACATTAAACATATCTATTTTTACAATCTAAAATCTAATATGGTGGGCAACATAATCTTACATTAAAAAGGTGTATACAACTTGAAATATTTGTTAAATTACTAGAAAAACAATGTTTTAAAATTATGTAGTGGTTAAGGAATTTAGAGAGTGAATTAGTCTAAATAGAATATTTAAAAATTATTTTTAGATTGAGAAGGTAAAGGAGTTACAAATATTACAATTATGATAGTACATGTTATTTAAAGGACCTGAAATTTTGTTAGAAATACTTATCTAGGGAATTATGATAATGTTGAGGTCCCAAAAGAATTGTCTTCTACCTCAGCTTCCCTTACCTTAATCATAAACGTTACAAGTAATATTACTCTTTCTAAAGGAAAAAAATGACATGAGTATGCCTATGCAATGTAAAAAAAATTAAGAGTAACATACTAAATTTGGTTGTTCAGGTCAAATTCTTTTAGGCTTTGTATGGTATCTATTCACATCATTTTAGAGAGGAGATAATTAAGGAATTCGAACATCATGCTGCATATAAAGCTACAAAATTATTAGCAAGTGGACATAATGGAATCCCAAATATGAGCATATAATTTTTATTTATGGATTACTCTGTTTACATTGATTAGGTTATTTTTATGGCATGGGGAAACCAACAACTTAGTCTAGATAGATCTTGGGATGCTTCCACTTTGTATTAATTTTTAAGTTAGTCTTCAACGTCTTGAACCTAATTCTAATAATGACTTTTGAAACTATGTTAATTATTAAACATTTCCAAGCTAATTATGATTAATATGGAATAGTAAAACTTTTGGTTAAGTATTTTTTTAATGTAAAGAGGCATAACCTACAAGGGCAAATGAGGGTGGTGGTGGAGTGTCATGTTTGTGAATATGTTCATAAAAATAATCGGTTTGATGTTCATTTCATCATCATGTAGAGTTATTTTTATTATTTATTGAAGAATGAAATAAAAAAATCATGATATCTTGTGCATATGGTGAAATTTGGAGCCCACCTTTTTTATGAAAATATTTTTTGACCTAGATGTTGTGGTCTAGCTAGTTGTTTTAGGACATTTGTCACCATAAAATGGAAAATCTGAGGATAAGGTGATGGAGATGTTAATCCATGTGAAGCTATTCAATAGGAAAAACTATGTGGTAAATCCAAGATAGGCACCTTGAGAGTGATACATATATATCATGTTTTTCAAATAGATATATCTAACATATCTGAGCTAGTTTATGATTGGGGTGAGAGTATAATATTATGTCTCACTAGTCTTCAGTGTCTTGAACCTAATTTAAATTATGTTTTTTTTAAATTATTTTAATTGCTAAACATTTCCAAACTAACGAGTTATATAGAAGAATAAAACTTTCACTTAAGTATTTTTATAAATGCCAAAAGGCATAACCTACAATGGTAGTTGATTGTGGTGATGGAGTGTCATGTTCATGAATATGTTCATAAAAATGACTGGCCTTATATTTGGCATCCATTTCACCATAATTTAGGGGTTTTATACTTTCTTAAAGAATGAACTAAAAAATCATGATATCTTGTGCATACGATGAAATTTGGAGCCTGTCGTTTTCTAATAACATTTTTTCAATCCTGACATTGTGGTCCAACAAGTTGTTTTAGGCCATTTCTCACCATAAAATGATAAATTTAAGGATAAAGTGATGGATTTGTTATTCAATGTGGAACTCTTTAATAGGAAAAACTATGTGACGTTATTCTATGATTAGGAGCTTTGGCACTCTTAATAGTTTCAATTCATCAAATGAAAATGTGATCATGTGTTAGCATGTGAGTGTACTCAAACAAATTGTCTATGTCCATGATCTAAATAGATAATACCTCAAGGTTGTAAAAGTTATCATAGATTGAGACTTCACATTTTAACTTATTGTATGGAGTATTGGCTTGACAATTATCTAGTTGCCAAATTCAAGCAATTGTAATCTCATTGACTTTGTCAAATAAAATTGAAATCGCATTGATGAGTTGAAATATATATTCTTGCAGTGTGGGATTCCTCATTGCTCATGTAAACATCACTGATCCATAAAATTTAATACAATTGACATAAAACTGAGGGTGTTGGAATCTACCAACAATACACCTTGTTATAATGTAAAAT
The DNA here is from genome assembly GCA_037957365.1 of Torreya grandis. NCBI lineage: Eukaryota > Viridiplantae > Streptophyta > Pinopsida > Cupressales > Taxaceae > Torreya > Torreya grandis. The sequence continues at coordinate 3,795,201 of JARHVA010000034.1, forward strand.
TTTCAATAAAATACTTCTTTACAAAAACTTATGTACCTCAAATAAAAATATTATGTGCCCCTTCTTTAATTTTTTTTTAATTTCTTATTTACCAATATTTTATATCCTTCACAAACATATACTGGCTCTCTTATAGTATTAAAAAAATCCCCTTATTAATAAATTATTTGTTAATATAAGAAAAGAGGGTGGGTAGGGCGCTCGACCCCTTGACCTCCATTAAGATGAAGGTTTTCAAACAAATTGACCCACCTTTTAAGGTAGGTCAATTGGAGCACCCACGTGGCCATGGTAGTGGAAGTTGGAGGGGGATGGATCTATAGTGGTCGATGAGAGGACTATCATCACTGTCGATAAACCTTATTTGGGGACTATCAACCACTAGGGTGGCTGAAAGTGATGCTATTATCAGCCATAGCTTACTGATAGTCATTACTACCAGGACCAACCAGTACTTAGATGGTGAAATTAGACTATAATATAAATGATAAATTATGCTTCATTATCAAACAATCCTTTCTTATAGACATTTACCCATTGATAATAAGGGATTAGATCTTCTAGGATGTGATCTGATTTGAGATGATGTTCATGTTAGATGGTATTTTTGGTTACAATCAAGTTGAGGTAATGTTAGAAGACTGGCATAATGCCGAATTCAAAATCCTGTAAGTTCACTAGTTAAAACTTTCAAAATATTGTAAGTTCATTATTACAATCTAAAAATTTTCAAAGATTCCCAAGATTAAGTACCTAAGCTCTAAGCTGGTCAATAATGAGCAACATGGTCATGATGGGGGCATGAATATTATTCATTCCCTTTTGATCATGAAAATATAATCAAGATTTGTATATAGCAATGTGTTTCAAATATATTACAAGTAATGTGTGGTGAGATTTAATGACCCTCAATAGCCATGGCATTGATTCTATAGAACCCATTATGTGGTTCCACCTTATCTTACATGTGATGTATGTTTGAGTGTAGTGACACTCAAAAACCTTCTCATCATCTTTTGAACCCATCAATGTTCTAATTTTTTTGAATTAGTACATTGGTACCATTACCCTTTCTTAAATGTTGGAATATTACATCTATCAAACTCAAGAGCTTGATTATTTATTCAAAACTAGGACTTGATCATGGTCAATTCACAGTGCCTAGACTTACTTGACACACATGGCTTCCAGGCAGGTGCATGTGTCCTTGAAAGATTAGTCTCGCCTACCTCACCTCTTCTTCTCCCCAAAACTTGGAATCAAAATTAAGCCTAAGGCAAGGAGGGATGCAATCACTAGGGTAGTCACAGAGACACCTCTCGATTAACATTAAAAAAAATAGGACTTGTTCAATTAGCCATTGGTTCAAATTATCCAAGTGTTTCAACAAGGTGAAATATTTATCCATCATTAGTTATAGGTTATAAGCCAATTTGGTTTCACATCTTTGTAGGTATAATCTTTCCTTGCTCTCTTTTCAAATTTTCAAATTTCTAGGTTCATTTTGATTCAAAAATTCAAATGGAAAGAGTAATTACTTCGTAAGCTATCGTAGAGCTTGTTACATTTGAGTGTCTTTTACAATTGAAGTATCCAATCGAAAAAGGTGCATTTTACACTTTTAGGTTCAAATTGTTTCTCCTTTACTCTAGTAATTTCATTTTTAGAATAAAGGGAGGGGGGATGTAAACACATAAATTTGGTCACAGGTAATTTAAAAATCTGATTATTAATGCATTCTAGACCAAATTATTTATGCCTATTTACATGACTCTTGTTTGACATTCCTATAAGCCTTTTGTCCATATGCAGGTTTGACACTTTGTTTCCCATTACTGCTACATAGAAATTTCAATGCCAAATACTCAAGCTACTTAAAATCATATTCAAACTATCTTTGACAAAGAATAATTATCCCTAATCCTTCTAGACAATTTTGTTTTAGGTGGACATGAGGGGTTTGTGATCCTATCCACTTAGGTAGGATGCGTCCCACACCAAATAATGGCTAGTTTATGAAATTTAAAATATTATTTTGGGTCTTCTTACATGTTTCATAAGGTTAGATAAAGAAAATTTTCAAAATATTCACCTATAAATACACATCAAAGACTATTTAGTATTCATAAACTTGGCATTCACTTATCTCAATGTTACATACTATTTCACATTGAGAAAATTTGCCTTATTTTTCCCAAATTCAAGATCATTAATAAAGACTAGTCATAAGTCAAGTCAAGAGCATCCCAAAGCAAGACAAGAGTTATCATTGTCAAGTATCAAATAAAATTTATAGTTCATACATATAGTCAAAGGAGCACAAATTACACATTCATTATGGGTGGAAAAACTACATGGGCTTGATTTCCTTCATTAAAGTATTAGATATGTATGTAGCGGTCAATCATTAAAAGGGGTGATTGAAGTTAGCTCAACCCATTACACTCCTTTTTTTTAGGTTTTCAAGCTATCAAGTTATCGTTAGGGTTAAAAAAATGAGAAAAAAATAATTCTTTCTGTGTGGTATTACTCGAAATATGATATCTCAAATTGCTCAACGGACGTAGGTATATCAGGTGAAAGGATCAATTTTTTCCATGCTCAATAGGGACAAGTCAATGGCATACAAACTCAAGAAGAGTTTTCTTCCATCCAATTAAAATAATTTTAACTAATAATATTCTATGATTCTACTTCTGATATGTCATTTTCATAATTCTTTTTTTGTATTTCTCTATCAATCAGTTAGCATAGTCAATTGGGACAAGTCCATAGTCAATGGATGAAATTGGTATGTACTCTAGTCTATTGACAATGGACCTATCCAAATATAGTTTATGGTTTTGTTCCTAATCCTGAGAATGCACAATAACCTCATTTACTGATTTTCACGTAGAACAGTTAGCTAAAATCTTGTTTTGAGCTAAGTTGTTTTCTTTTAAGTACTTTCCTAATTTATCAATTTTATATACTTAGAATTTGTTAAAATCATAATTATTAACTATTATACATCTTCAAAATTATAATATTTTCTATTTTTACACCTATAATTATAAGTATAATTTATTGTGTTTTAAATCAAAATAAGATAAAACACCTTACCTCTCATGTCCATCTCAACATAATCAATGTCGAGAATATATTCTATCACCCTCACAACATTTATTTATAGAGTTTATAAGATGTTTTTAAGTTTAATGTCAAATATAAGAGACCGGAGGGTGGTCTCTCTTTCTTCTCCATAGAGATAAAAACAAGGAGACATTGAAATGAATTCACTAGCCATAACTCAAAAACATAGAACACTAGAGAGCAGTGTATATAAGAGGAAATATTGATGATGCAAAGAAAGAGAATTTATAGCATCCCCAATAGCCAAATTAAAAATATAATGAAATAAATGTGACATGCCTTAATTATGATTATATAAAACCTAATTCAACTAAATATGTTTCCTTGAATCCATCAGTCCCTTAGTAGTGAAATCACATGGGGATAGTAATGGTAGGATCCTAGTTCTCATGGATTGTAATCCTTTAATAAATGAATATTGAAACTTTTAATTTTTTTAATGTCAAATCATTTATCATGAATTTCAAGCTATTCAATAGCAAGATAGTTGGGCCAAATACAGTCTAGTGAGATTCATTTAGTTTTTGCAAGTCTTGTTTGGTTTTTGTAAATCTTATTTTACTTTATTGAAGATATGGAAATAAATGTGACATGACATAATTTTGATTATATCATTTCTAGTGCAATCGAATCACACAAGGATATTAATGGTGAAAGTTATTAACTTGTTCTCATTCCTCAACATTTACAATGATCTCACATAATGTTAGGAAACCAGTTCCCACATATTTGACCCTAATAAAAGTTTCTCTTTAATCCATTAATAATTGAATAATGTTTACATCTAGTTAATAAATTATCTTGTAAATATTGATCATTATATTAACTTCCATTTTATTCACTACAACCTCCATTTATTTTCAATGATGAGTTCACAATTTCTTCAATAAATTATAAATATTATTACAAATTCGCATTTTTATCTATATAAAATTATAAAAAAAACCCATCAACATGAAAGCCATTCCATTAGGATTATCTAGACTAGCAAATCTAAGTCTAGATAAATTTGCCACCCATTCTATAGTTTTATCAAGTTGGTTTATTAAACTTTTCCATGACGGTAAAGCACTTTCATGGATTTTATGGTGTATTACCTATGTCCAAGCATGGACATGGCTATCTATATGATTTTTTAGATAAATTTATAAAAATGTGTATTTTAATTGCACTTAATAAAATAATAAAATAATAATAAAAGGGCACAAAGCAATTTAACTCTTATGTTCTAATGTTTGGGTGCATTTTTTGTTACTTGGGTCTATTGTATCATATAGGGGTAAAAACATTATGACCATTATCCAATAAAAATTTACCTTCAATAGTTTCATGAATGATATTTAAAGAATGAATCATCAAACATTAAATATATTTCTAAAATCATCCATAAATATATTTGCAATCTTGAGAAATTTTGTTTGAGTCCATCCAATTTTTTTCACTTTCATTCCATATAGACTCCAAAAAATTTCCAGTATATTTTACCATTTAAAAGCATAGATATGTTCTTATGGCCAAAATATTTAACCACTTCATGTTTCAAGGAAATCAAACTCATCCTATAAATTAAAATCTATAAATATTGGAAGAATAACATTTTGTTTAACATATTTTTTAATGAATTGTATACTTTCTTTAGCCTTGTCTTGTCACTTAAATTACAACTAATTTTACAAGTTTTCATTATGGAAGGGTTGGATGAATGTATAACGTCCAACTTGAAAAGAAGACCAACCATTCAAATTTGATCACTGCTAAGAGGTGAAGGATAATAATAGACACTAATATGTAAGTAAATAGATAAGACATGTCACACTATGCATACACATTTATCAAGCTAATCACTACTACAAAATTTGATTAAATTTTACATTCAATAGTTTTTGGAAAAATCTAGATACTCTATTGTGTATCTCCCTATTTGGCACATACTAATAAGATATTGCTAAAATTTATTCAGTTTAGATTTAATGCACATATACAATGATGATTGTATTTCATGACAAGTCATTTGATAAAAAATCGCTAAATTAACTAGTTTTAGATGAACCTCCATACTTTATGTTAAAGTTTTATTTTTGGAATTTGTTGGGATAATGTTGGCAAAGGCAGTTGAATTTGGATTTATAAATACCAATTGTTTTTGTCTACAAGCTTATTTTATTCATGTTCAATAATGATTGTAGTCCATGAATTACATTAACTTAGGAATTTAATCAAATAAGTATTAGATATTATATATGCCTAAACATATTTTTTGTACATGCCTATCTAAGTAGTAACAACTATAGCAAATGTTTAACACTCTTTTCTGAATTTTAATCATTCTGCACAAACTGTTGAATTTTAGTTGGTTTGATTATGTATTAAAATGAAGAAAATGTATGGGGGCTATGGATAGCATGAATGATTGAAGGATATTTGAAGGGAGAAAAAGGACATGAAAGATTTTTAATTTCAAAATAGTTAAGCACTTTAAGAAAAATCCACAAAAAAAGAAATTGTAAAAATTTGGCCAACTTTGAAAATTGGACCTAAGAATTTGTTATTTGGCAAAAATTCACCCCATTTTTTTTTGTCTTTGTATAACAAAAGAATAATGAAGAAACATGACAAGAGTAAAGAATAACAACTCTTTTGTTTGAATATACTTTATATTATATATGTGTATTTATTCAACAACAATGTCTACCTTACATATCATTGAGTTGGAAAAAAACTGTAATTCAACCTTACATCTCCCTAGTTTGAAAAAACATTACACATATGATCCATACATAACCTCAAAATATACTAAAACATTATTATTTAATCTAAGAGAACATAATAATAAACAAATAACACTAATTAACAATCAACATTGTTGAGTGAAAAGCTATGAAGTAGATGTAGACTAATTTTCATGGTTCCCTGAATTAGTATTTCTTGTACCACTTGTCTGCACAAGCAAAGGTGAGATATTTATCGGCAATTAAAAATTCATAGGAGTACCAAGAAATGAACTTATTATTTTTTCTAACCTCTCAACTATATCCATCATATTTGGGCATTGTTGAGGCAACTCACTTGTGCAAACCATCCCTACTTGTATAAATTGAGTAAGGCATACCAATACCTTTAATATCTCTTATTCATTAACATCACGAAGAAGGCTGTTATCCACCAATTCTTCAATTTTATTTGGAAAATTGATAGCTACCCACTTTTTAAGATTGATTTGATGACTTTCTACAAAAATGTCAACTGTTGGTTTCCTCCTTGTCAACAAATCCAAAAGTAGAATGCCTTAGCTGTATACATCTCCTTTTGTTGAAATATTTACACCCATTCCATACTCTATAGTACAATACAATGTTTGGTGATTCTCAAGCCATTTTAAGTATTCATTAAAAATATAAAATTAAACTACTGATAATGTTTTTTATAAGATTGAAAAATATATACCTGGTGCAATGTAGCCAATGGATCCTCTGAGTGCATTTGTAGAAGTTAATGAATCAACTGAATTTGTAAATACTAGTTTGGCAATGCCAAATTCTGCTATATATGGGGTCATATCATCCCCCAATAACACATTATTAGGTTTCAAGTCACAATGAATCATTTGCATAAAATAATGATGATGCAGATATAAAAAACCTTGTACTGTCTCCATTCCTATTTTTAATCGATCATTTAAATTTAATCTACATTCTTCTCCTTCCTGAGGATATAGCCATTTCTCCAAACTTCCATTTAACATGAGTGGAATAACTAGTGATTTAAATCAAGGTTAGAACAAGCCAAAATGATTTTGATCACATTGCAGTGCCTGAATCTCTTTGATACATTACATTCTGTGATACAACTTTGGTGAACATTCTCATCGTGCAAATGTAGAACTTTAACACCAATATTTATGCCATTGTTTAGAATCCCTTTATAGATAGATCCAAAACTACCAACTCCTAAGAGATTGGTCTGGATAAACCCACTAGTTGCTTCTACAAGCTCTTCATATGAAATTCTTGAGGGTCCTACATTGAGGGAAACCATTTTTTGACTAGTATGTTTCCTTCTATAGGAATATACTACCAATAATAAAGACATGATGAAGACTAAAATGCTAATCACAACTGGTACTTTTACCTTTTTGGAGACTGAAAACTTTTTATGTCTGGAATAAGAGCAAGGTTGTAAATATATCCATGTGCTGTAAAGACCAAGATTTCCCATAACTGTAGACTCATCAAGTGTTTCAAAAACTCCTCCCTTTGGGACCTCCCCTGTTAACTTATTTGAAGAAAGATTGATATGTTGAATAATTTTCATCTCTTTGAAAGCCATTGAGATCTTGCCAAACAAATTATTTATAAAAAGATCAATGTCCTCAATATTTTTTAGATGAGTAAGTGATGCTGATATCGAGTTGTCAAAGGAATTACAAGAAAGATTCAAATATTTCAAATTTGTGAAGCTTGATAGTGTGACTAGAATTTTACCTGAGAACTTGTTGAGAGACATATCTATGGCTTGGACCATTACCATTTTGCTCATCATTGAAAGATAACCTTGTAGCAAATTGTTGGAAATGTTGAAATAGAGTTGGAGATTTGGAAGACCTACAACTTCTAGAGGTATGTTTCTTGATAGTTGGTTGTAAGACAAGTCCACCTTTTCCAAATTTTGGCATCTCCCTAAACTGACAGGTATTTTCCCTGATAATTGATTGTGATCAAGAAGAAGAACTATTAGTTGAAGAAGATCTCCAAGACTGTCCAAAATTTTCCCTGAAAGCATGTTTTCACTCAATGATAACAACCCAAACCTTTTTACTTGACCCAAATGCTTTGGAATTGCTCTATATAAATTGTTCATACGCAAATAAAATCTTTCTATGTTTAAAAGTTAATTGAGTGTGGATGGAATGGTTCCATTCAAAAGATTTAGGTGATAGGGAAACTTGGAAGTTACCTCCCACAATGGAGGAAATGAAGTCTTCAATATGGATTACTATGTTCACATTGAATCGAGAAAACTAATTTAATTTAGATGAATTTTGGGATGCTTTTACTTTGTATTGATTTGTTTGTTATTTTTTTGTTGGCTTGAATTTAAAATTTAATTTATAATTTTTGAAATTATGTTAATTGTTAAATAATTTCAAGTTGATTATAAGTTTTATTGAAAAATAAAGGATTTTTTAAAGTATTTTTTTAATGTTAAGAGGAAAAACTTATAATGATACTCGAGAATGGTGGTGGAGTTTCATGTTTGTGTTTATGTTCATAAAAATGATTGACGCTTTAAATTTGACATCCATTTCATCATAATATAGGGTTGGTTTTATTATTTTTTGAAGAACAAAATTAAAAAAATCATAATATTTTCTACATATAGTGAAATTTGGAGACCAAATTAAAAAAAAAAATATTGAGCTTGATGGTGTGGTCTAGTTAGTTTTTTGAGGGCATTTGTCACCATATAATATAAATTTTGAGTATAATGTGGTGGCATTCTTAATTAGTGTGGAACTCTTCAATAGCAAAAATTATGTGACAACTCTAAAATAGACAATTTGAAATTGATATAGACATATCATATTTTTTAGACGGGTATATTTAACATATCTGAGCTAGTTTATGTCTAGGGTGAGAGTATATTATTATGTCTCACTAATCACTAATATTTATTGTTATTTTTTTAATTTTTGATTTTTTGATCTAATTTACATAATTTACAACATCAAACTATTTTTATAAAAAACAAATTTTTAATTATATTTTTTTAAATAAAAATAATAATATGTAGGTATATTATACTTCAAGGATTGATACAAAAATGAATTACTCTCAAATAGCTTGACAATTCAAGAAAGTAGTTTACCAAATTACATTAATAAAACAAATCAATCTTGATGTTTTTAATTGCTACATATAGATTTATATGCTCACTATATCATCATTTAGTATATGTACTTTTTGCTTATTTATCTACTATCTTCTTTCCATTTCCATACTTTTAAAATCTGCATAATGCATTTTCCATCAAGAAAGAATTCAAGTTGTAATGAATTCAAAAACAATTTAGTGGAACTATGTAGTTTGGTGCAATTCTAACTTCCAATATATCTCCACAATTTTGAAGTATTGAAATGTAGTTGAACACCTCTCTTCTTATGGCAACTATCTTTATCTTCATAAACATGAAGGCATAAATGAACTAGTCTTCAAGACCTGTGCAACATAATCAAATAATTTTAAAGCTAAATACCCTTCCTAGCTAAAGTGAAATTTGCATATGGAAGTTTTTATTCTAGAAAGAAAATGTTGTAAGTAAAGAGAGTTTTTCAATAAAAGGAGAGATGAGACTGACTAAATCCATGACAATGAGATTGAAGGAAACCCCACACTATCAAAAATGAGAGGAGCTAACACTAATCTAATTGCAGGTGTTGTGATTAGAAGAGCCATAATGTAGAGAATGAATGGAGATGGAATTCTTCAAAAAGAGAAGAGCATGTCAATCGAAATAATAAGAAAGAAAAGAATGTTCATGACTATGTTCATAATAATCACTGGCCTGATGTTCATTTCACCATTATGTAGAGTCATTTTTCTTCTTTCTTGAAGAACACAATAAAAAAATAATGATATCTTGTACATATGGTGAAATTTAGAGCCTACCTTTTTTATGAAAATATTTTTTCGAGCTCAATGTTGTGGTCGATCTAGTTTTTTAAATACATTTGTCACCATATGAGGATAATTTGATGGAGTTGTTAATCAGTATGGAACTCTTAAATAGGAAAAACTATGTGACAAATCCAAGATAGGCACCTTGAGATTGATACATACATTTCACATTTTTCAAATGGATATATTTAACATATTTGAGCTAGTTTATGATTGGGTTGAGAGTATAATATTATATCTCATTATTCTTCAATGTCTTGCACTTAATTGAAATTATGCTTTTTGAAAATATGTTAATTTATAAACATTTCCAGGATAATGATTTATATGAAAGAATAAAAATTTCATTTAAGTGTTTTTTAATGTGAAGAGGCATAATCTATAATGGCACTCGATGGTGGTGGTGGAGTGTCATGTTCATGAATATGTTCATAAAAATGATTGGCCTTAAATTTGACATCCATTTCACCATCATGTAGGGTTGTTTTTCTTATTTATTAAAGAATGAAATAAAAAATCATATCTTATGGATATAAAATTTTGAGCCTGCCTTTTTTCTAAAAATACTTTTTTAGTCTGACATTGTGGTCTAACAATTTGTTTGAGGCCATTTCTCACAATAACTTAAGAAATTTTAGGATAAGGTGATGGAGTTTTTAATCAATGTGGAACTCTTTAATAAGCAAAACTATGGGACATCATTTTATGCTCAAGAGCTTGGCCATACCTAATAGTTTCAATCTAACAAAAAAGAAAGTGATTGTGTGTTAGCATGTGAGTGTACTCAAACCAACTATCATTGTCCACAATCCAACTAGCTAGGATCTTGAGGTTACAAGATCCATCATAGATCCAAACATCACATTTTACCTTATTGTGTGGAGTAGTAGCTTGACAATTATTTGGTTGATCAATTAAAGCAACTATAATCTCATTGAATTTGTCAACCAACATCGAGACCACATTAGTGAGTCAAAATACATGATCTTATACTATGGTGTTCCCCATTGATTGTGTGAATTTTAGTAATCCACAAAATTTAATACAATTGATAAAAGCACAAGGATGTTGAACTCTACTAAAAATACACCTTGTTACAATGCAAAATTTACTAAAATAGTTTGGTTTACAGAAACTTGTTACCCCTCTTATAAAATAAAAATATTATGTGCCTCCTCTTTACAAAATAATTTTATCCCCTTTACAAATATTTTATATCCCTTTAAAAAAATATACTTGCTCTCTTATAATATATATAAAAAACTCCTTATTAATAAAATATTTGTTAATAGAAAACAAAAGAGTGGTTAGGGGCTTCGACACCTTGACCTCCCTTAATAGGAAGGTTTTAATAAAATAAATCTTGCCAAAAGACCATACGATAGTTCACATGTTTTATAATGAACAATTTACTTTTTGAACTCTTAAAATAAATAACAATTCAACAAAAAACAAGTAAATATTCACCCACCTTTTAGAGCAGTCAATTGGAGCATCAATGTGGCCATCCTAATGGCATTTGGACAAATATGGATATGTAATGGTCAGTGGGAGGATTCATATTATGCAAACATCACTAAAAAATCTCAAACATATAAATATGGAGGAGTTATACCAAAGAATCAATGCAGAGTGGAAAATTTCATTGGCATATAACATATATGACAGTGGCCTACCTCAATCAAGAACATTCATAGTCTTTGTGTATTGTTCAAAACAAGTGATAACTAATGCAAATTATTACAATCCAAAGAGTCAACAACTCTTCAAATTTGGCAATGAACTTGTGCTTCTACCCATGCTGAAATATATTGAGAAAAAGTTGAGGATCCTTGAACATTAATAACTCATTAGATTGACAATTAAGGAGGCTAATAAATATTATGATGAAAATATAAATAAAAATTTGAATGTGGTTAAAAAAATAGCTAATAGTGGGTTTTTTACATGATACTTCCAAAAACTCTACCATGTGACTTTCAAGAAGAAATCAATGATATGATCAATCTCCTCAAAATAATGGTAAAAAACTTTATTGCTCATGATTTCTGAAACTTGATGTACAAGTTCATTTGCATCATAATTAGAGTGAAGTAATTCATCAAATAACAATAAGCCACCACATCCACAAGCAATTTTTTGAGGTGATGGAAACAAATCATTTATACATGACTTGATATTTGGTGTATGGAGTGGCAAGAAGAAGAATCTTCCTAGTGTTAGGATCCTCCTTGCAGTATAATTGATTACCTTTGTATAAGCAACTAAACATAGAATTAAACTAGAAGTAATAAGTAACTAGAATTCAGAAACAATAAAGAATAGGAGATATGAGAAACAATACAATCTTGTATTAACACTCTTCTAGAAGGAAATACAATGAAGAAATCTCACTCTTTCTCACACCTCGTAGGTGTCCAGTAATTCTCCCTCAAGAGTTCTCTCTCTCTCAACCAATTACAATCACAACCAACTCAAATACCTGAGTTGTTGTCCCCCTCCAGTAGATCTTCTTGATCTTGCACACTGCAGACCAACTGATCTTGCTTCCTGCACTCTGAGGAGCTAACCTTGCTCTCTTCTAGCACACCTGTAGATCTTCCAGATCTTACACACTTGTAGATCTTACTAATCTTACACTAAATGATCTAATCCTTTAGTCCTTGATTACAATACAGCCCCATGGGTCTCTTAAATAGATCCCAAACCAAACAATAATTAGAAACACAGACTCAAGACTAAAATTAGTCTTTACATGCAAACTAACTATTCGTCTAAAATTAGAACAATAGTTCTGGAAACACACAGACAATCGATGTCGGTTCCTGTCTGACCAATGCTAGCCAACCATAATCAATGCCAGTTACTATGTATCTAAAGATAACCGACGTCGGTTGGCCTAACCAATGTCAGTTACTGTGTCACTCAGCAACCTCCACATTTGCATACTTGTGAAGCTTTTAGCTCCACAACTTAACAATCTCCCACTTGGAGATAAATAGCTGCACCTGTACCTATACCTGTACATCCTCTAATTTGTTTCTAGCTTGTATCTCCATCTTCAAGTTCAATCTTAAAGACCAACACAGCTAACTACCTTTCCACCACCAGTGAACACATATCCTATGGTGCTTCTCCTGTCATCCAAGTCACCTGCCATATCCTAATCTACATACCCATGTAGAGAAGTACTTAACCCTGCATAACATAAATACCTACTACTGGTCCCTCTTAGATATCTGAGAATCCATTGAACTACTTTCGAGTGCTCCTTCCCTGGATTGGCCCTAAACTTGCTGACAACTCCCACTGCTTGGGCAATATTAGGTCTAGTACATACCATGTACTGAACCTCATCATGTGATTTAGGACAATGTTCTTTGCTCAGCTTGAACTCTCCAACCCTAGGTGTGCTTACCAGTTTTACATCCTGCATATTAAACCTCTCCAACACCTTATTCACATCATCCTGCTCAAGACCACACAACCTGGCCTTATGTCTCACTTGTCCATTCTCTCCTTTTTTTAACCTGTACATCCATATGTTTAATAGTGCTTTCTTTTCAGCTGGAAACTCAACCAAATCCCACGTTTGGTTCTCTTCCAAGGAATCAATTTTCTCATTCATGCCATGCTCCCACTGTTTCCTGGATCTTACCTACATTGCCTGAACAAAACTTCTTAGTTTTCCACCAGCAGTGAGCAACAAGTAGTCTAAAGAAGGGGAATAATGAATTGAAGGCTTACTTACCCTTTCAGACCTGATCATGGGTGTTTAAGACTCATTAACAACTTGATGTCTACCCAAATTTTGTTTTAACAGTGATCGATCCCAGTCATCTCTTAGTCTGCCCCTGACTGATGTCGGTTCCTCCTAACTGACCTGACTGACGTCAGTTCTCACCTGACCGACATCAGTTTCCACTTGCTCGACATCACCGACTTTAGTCTCCACCAGACTGACATTGGTTCCTACTTGATCGATGTCAGTTCTCACCTGACTGACGTCGATATCTATGTTTTCCTGTGAGTGATGATTTTTACCCACAAGCTCATTTTGGATCATAACCTTGTCCAAATCAACATTGCCCTGCTCAAAATTATTTAGCCTCTTGATCTGATTTCTATCCATCATCTTCTCATTAAAAACCAAAGTTTTCCAGTTCTTAACTTTTGACTTAAGAAATTCCATTCCCTTCTCACTCATGTGACCAAGCCTCCGGTGCCACAACATAGCATCTACATCTGAAGTAGATAAAATAGAAGGTGAATTATTAGTAATACAAGTAGATAGATAAAGTGTACCTACTCTCTTACCCCTAACATAGACAAGTGCACCCTTGGAAACTTTCCAAGATTTAGCTGTGAGAGTTACTTTGCAACCCTCACCACCCAACTTTCCTACATAAATTAGATTCTGCTTCAGGATAGGGACATGCATGACATCCTTCAACACCCATGTGTTGCCATTCTACAATTTTAGCTGCACTTTTCCTTTGCCAACAATTTTACAAGGCTCTCCATCCCCTAAATAATTTTTTCCAAAGTCTTCATGGACATAATCATGGAAAAATACTCTATTTGGGGTTGCATGGAAAGAGGCACCAAAATATAACACCCAAGATTCTACTTTATCATCCAAAGAAAGTGTAAGAGCATCTTGTGCAATAATACCTGCAACATCTACTTCTATATTACCTTCATGCTGATCTTCTTTGCTATCCTTCAACCAACAATTTTTCTTTGCATGCCCTGTCTTTCCACAATTCTAGCAGGTTATACCTCCATTTTTGGACTTGGATCTACTGTCTATCTTTGACCTTGATTTACCTTACTCGACCTTCTCTCTTTGCTTTCCCTTGATTTCAACACTTAAAGCATTACCTGATGTTTCCCTTGTGCTTTTCCTATGAATTTCTTCATTCAAGATTACACTAACAACATCATCAACTTTCAAGATATTTGAAGTAGACGTAGTATTACTAAATGCCATTACCAAACTATGCCAACTTTTTGGTAAAGAGCATAAGATTAAGAGAGCCTTAATTTCATCATCAAAAACTATGTTGACTGAAATTAACTGATTTACTAATCCATGGAAATCACTAAGATGACTATATACCGATCCACCTTCCTACATTTGCAAATTAAATAATTACTTCATAAGAAATACCTTATTCGAAGCTGAGGGTTTTTCATATAAATTTTCCAAAGATTCCATTAACTCTATCATTGTCTTTCCCTGTGATAAGTTGGAAATCACAGAAGATGAAAGGCTCAATCTTATAGATCCAAGAGCCTTCCGATCAAGAACATTCCATTCTTCATCTTTCATATCTGTGGGCTTACTTAAAACCCCACCCAATGGTAAGTATAGATCTTTTTGATACAGATAATCCTCTATCTGCATCCTCCATAATTGATAATTCTTGCCATTGAATTTCTCCATTCTTAGTCTACTTTCTTCTACCGTTGCTTTACTCCCACTCAATCAGAAACCCCTGAGAGTGACGTGTAATCAAACAAACACTTAACATGCTCGAAGCCTAGCTCTGATACCAACTGTTAGGATCCTCCTTGCAGTATAATTGATTACCTTTGTATAAGCAACTAAACACAGAATTAAACCAGAAGTAATAAGTAACTAGAATTTAGAAACAACAAAGAATAGGAGATACGAAAAATAATACAATCTTGTATTAACACTCTTCCAGAAGGAAATACAATGAATAAATCTCACTCTTCCTCACACCTCGTAGGTGTCCAGTAATTCTCCCTCAAGAGTTCTCTCTCTCTCTCTCAACCAATTACAATCACAACCAACTCAAATACCTGAGTTGTTGTCCCCCTCCAGTAGATCTTCTTGATCTTGCACACTGCAAACCAACTGATCTTGCTTCTTGCACTCTGAGGAGCTAACCTTGCTCTCTCTCTATGAGGAGCTAACCTTGCTCTCTTCTAGCACACCTGTAGATCTTCTAGATCTTGCACACCTGTAGATCTTACTGATCTTACACTTGAAGGATCTTGTTTGGCAAATTTTAAACTTCTACAATTATATTTGGTGGTTATATATAGTAGATTATTATTCAAAGTTTGAATAGAAAATGACAAATAACATGATTATAAGTAGATAGCATGAGGGTTCCTACATTAAATAAGAGTTTGGATATAAACGGGTAGGCAACATAATTTTATATTATAAAGGTGTATACAACTTAATATATTTGTGAAATTATTGGCAAAATAATATTTACAAACTACATAGTCGAAGAGAGACTTTGAGACCATAATCTAAAATTTGATATGGTGGGCAACATAATATTATATTGAAAAGGTGTATACAACTTGACATATTTGACAAATTATTGGAAAATTGATGTTTGAAAACTACATAGTCGATAAGTATTTCGAAGAGTGAATTTGAGACCGAGAAGGTAAAGGAGCTATACATTTTCAATCATGATAGTGCAATTTATTTAAGTGACTTGAAATTTTGTTTGCAATACTTATCTCAAGAATTGTGATAATGTTGAGGTCCCAAAAGAATTGTCTTTTACCTTAGCTTCCCCTAAAATCATAAAAGTTACAAGTAAGATAACTCTTTCTAAAGGATAAAAATGACATGAGTGTGCCTATGCAATGTAAAAAAAATTAAAGTTAACATACTAAATTAAGTTGCTAAGGTCAAATTATTTTAGGTTTCATATGGTGTCTCTCCACATCATTCTAGAGTGTAGATAATTAAGAGCTTCAAACATTGTGTTGCATATAGAGCTATAAAGGAACTAATGAGTAAACATATTGGAATACCAAATATGAATGTCTCATTTTTTATATGGATTTCTAAATTTATATTGATTAACTTATGCTTTTGGTATGGGAAAACCAACAACATAATTTAGATGAACCTTGGGATGCTTCCACTTTATATTGATTTGTTAGTTAGTCTTCATTCCCTTGAGCCTAAGATTTAAATTATGATTTTTGATACTATGTTTATTATTAAATAATTCCAAACTAATTACAAGTTCTATGGAAGAATAAATCATTCTCTTAATTAGTTGTTTAATGCCAAGAGGAAAAACCTACAATGAATGTTGAGAGTGGTGGTGGAGCATCACGTTTGTGTATATGTTTCTAAAAATGATTGATTTTAAATTTGACATCCATTTCACTATAATATAAGGTTATTTTTTTAGAAGAATAAAATGAAAAAAATCATGATATCTTCTACATGTAATGAAATTTAGAACCTGCCTTTTTTTAGATTTTTTTTCTTTGAGCTTTACGATGTGGTCCACTTAGTTTTTTGAGGGAATTTAACATCATATATAATGAGAAATTTGGGTATAAGGTGATGCCATCATTAATTACTATGGAAATTTTTAATAGGAAAAATTATGTAACAACTCCAAAATAGACACCTTGAGATGGATACATACATATCGCATTTTTTAGATGGATATAGTTAATGTATTTGAGCTAGTTTATGTCTGGGGTGAGAGTATAATATCATGTCTCCCTAATCACTAGTATTCATTGTAGTTTACATAATTTACAACATCAACTATCTTTATGTCATGTCCCCTTTTCAGTTGACATGTTTAGAGTTGAGGATTAGCCTATTATACGACCTTTGTAGGTTGATAGGATGGATAGAGGGTCATGATGGAGATTGGCTTGGCTTTGATTTGCAGAATTTCTACAGTTGGTTTTCATTCAGGCTCTTTTAGACACATTTGGCTTGAGCTCCTATTATTTAGGGATATTTGACATGCAGCAGAGTGCCCTTATTTTGGTAAGGTCATGTGAAAAATCACTCCCTGATTCACCAGCTTCAGTCGGTTCAAGGATCTGACATATATTAAGGGAGATATTAATATTTGATTTATTTAATCAAATATTAATTATTTAGTCTAATTTTAATTAGAAACCCTAATTCTAATTCAAGAAACCCTAATTAGGGCAAGCATATCTTTTTGAGGGTATAAGGGTTTCTCATGGAGGCCATTGTTGAATTATGCATTGATTATTGATTTTTGATATTGAAGAATTCTTCTGTGAAGACTGAGCCAAGGGTTCCAAGATTCCATCTGCATTGGAGAACATCCACTCTTTAGTGTGTGTGATTCAGAGGTTGTGAAATATCAGCTGATCTATTGCCAAATTGAGAGATAGCTTCATACAGAAGTTATCACAGAGGTTTATAAATTTGAGAGGTAACTTCATACAGAAGTTGTCACAGAGCTTTCCAGGTATTTATTTTATTAGGTTTTTGATTCAATAAATTAATAGATAGAGATCTTCTATATTAGCCCATAGTTCTCCAGATCAGGGGTTGAAAACAGACAGGTTGTGCTTTATTGGCGGCTGTATGAAGTCCATACAAGTCCGTACAGATCCACACAGATACCGACCTCGGCAGACAGAGATCCCCAGTGACCGACATCGATCGACTGAAGACCGATGTCGGCAGAGAAGGACCAACAGAGACTGATGTTAGCAGTATATCGATTGACGCTGGTGACTGTGTGTTTGACACAACAGGCTGAAATGTACCAGATCCAAATTTCTTTCCTAGTTTGCAAAATACTCAAGCTATTAAGGCCGTACTTTCAATATTCTTTGTATAGTTGATAGAGGACCTCTATTGTAAGCATATGAGCAAATAAATAAGAGATTATAATGTGATTTATTTATCTATTTGAAGATATTTTGCAAAAATATAGATAAGCAATTCAGAGCTTTTGTTTTGGTATTCAAAGGGATATTACAGTGGTATCATAGCTTTTTGTGTTTCTATATTCCCTATTGAGAGGGGATATTACAGTGGTATCAAAGCCAAATTCCTACCATCCTGTTGGGTAAATTAGAGCCAAATTCTTGCCAGCCTGATTGGGTTATTTCAGATTGAATTTGATTATCAGTATGGCTTTAACAGGAGACAAAGATTTGGAAGAAAGAATGTACAATGCAAAGAAGAAATTAGATAATCCATTTCAGTGAGCAGATGACATTCTAAAAACTTTGGAGGAGTTGGAAACTTATTTAGGCAAGGTTGATCAATCAAATTCTTATGATATGTAAACAACGTTATCTCCAGCGTTTGGTTCTTTGGTGAAGCCCCGATTATTGAGACATCATGATGAGGTGGTAAGACTTGCAGCTCTCTCTTGCATTAGTGAAATCATGAGGATAATAGCTGGCTTTAATTTTTATGATGATCAGATTATGAGAGAGGTACTTCATGCCCTGGTAAAAAGCTTTGAAAAGTTGGATGACATTAGAGACCCTCATTTCTCAAAGAGGGAAAGATTACTTGAAATATTTGCAAGGTATGGATTTGAAAACATTATGATGTTAGTAGGTTGTATTGGTGACATTCGCAGGATGTTTAACATATTTTGGAATATTTTGGATGAGTTTCATTCCAGCAATATATTAGCATCAATGCACTCTATCATGTTCACAATCTTGTTTGAGGAGGAGGATGAAATTTCTAAAATTTTGGCAAAAGATTTATGGTATGTCTAGACAAAAGAGGGAAATGTCTCACCTATAGCTGGTATGTGGTTAAAGAGTTTAATTGATAGGCCTAAGGATCATAGTACTTTCCCTATGACATGTAGAAACTTGAATGATGAGTTTCACAGAGATGCTGATCCAGTATAGGGAGACATTAACACATCTTCAGGTAATGATTTATCTACATTATCTTCACAGGTAGGAGCAGTTAAGGATGTTGTGGACGAGCTTTGTCTTAAGGTGTGTTCAGCTCAGGAGTTAGACAGTGAGGATGAGTCTAATGCTTGCATTCAGAGTGTGGAGGTGTACTCAGATGTCAGTACACTGAGTGTTGGTGATGAGTATGTTTTTGTAGCTTCTGATGAGGAGCATGTTGTTGAGGCTGACACACATATTCAAGATTTGGGAGTACCTAGTCCTGATGAGTTTGGGATATCAATGGACTCGAGTCTCTAGATTGATTCTTCTCACACTGATGATAGTGTGGTACAATTGGTCATGCCACCTTTACAGAGGAATCAGTTATGGGATGGATTGGCACCATCTTTTACAGATGGAATTAGCAGTTTGAGTTGTCCATTCTACTTGGGTTATGATAATTCGAGTGTTTATTTCTCATGGGTTCCTAACTATGACAGTTGTGCTTTTGGAGTTTGGTTAAGTTGCATCTGCCAGTTTGATTGTGGATTCCTTTGGGTTATACTTCTGAGGATATTGTAGGAGCTTGCATTGATTGTCATCAGTATAGATCATGATTACATCTGGGATCCAGGTGGATTGATTGGTTTATTGTTCAGTTATTGCTTGGGGTCAAGCAATTTTAGGAGGGGTGGATTGTCATGTCCCCTTTTCAGTTGACATGTTCAGAGTTGAGGATTAGCCTATTATACGACCTTCGTAGGCTGATAGGATGGATAGAGGGTCATGATGGAGATTGGCTTGGCTTTGATTTGCAGAATTTCTATAGTTGGTTTTCATTCAGGCTCTTTCAGACACATTTGGCTTGAGCTCCTATTATTTAGGGATATTTGACATGCAGCGGAGCGCCCTTATTTTGGTAAGGTCATGTGCAAAATCACTCCCTGATTCACCAGCTTCAGTCGGTTCAAGGATCTGACATATATTAAGGGAGATATTAATATTTGATTGATTTAATCAAATATTAATTATTTAGTCTAATTTTAATTAGAAACCCTAATTCTAATTTAAGAAACCCTAATTAGGGTAAGCATATCTTTTTTAGGGTATAAGGGTTTCTCATGGAGGCCATTATTGAATTATGCATTGATTATTGATTTTTGATATTGAAGAATTCTTCTATGAAGACTGAGCCAAGGGTTCCAGGATTCCATCTGCATTGGAGAATGTCCACTCTTTAGTGTGTGTGATTCAGAGGCTGTAAAATATCAGCTGATCTATTGCCAAATTGAGAGATAGCTTCATATAGAAGTTATCACAGAGGTTTACAAATTTGAGAGGTAACTTCATACAAAAGTTGTCACAGAGCTTTCCAGGTATTTATTTTATTAGGTTTTTGATTCAATAAATTATACAGATAGAGATCTTCTGTATTAGCCCATAGTTCTCCAGATTAGGGGTTGAAAACAGACAGGTTGTGCTTTATTGGTGGCTGTACGAAGTCTGTACAGGTCCGTACAGATTCACGCAGATACCGACCTCGACAGACAGAGATCCCCAGTGACCGACATCAGCCGACTAAAGACCTACGTCGGCAGAGAAGGATCGATAGAGACCGACATCGGTAGTATATCGACCGATGCTGGCGACTGTGTGTTTGACACAACAGGCTGAAACGTACCAGATCCATATTTCTTTCCCAGTTTGCGGAATACTTAGGCTATTAAGGCCGTAATTTCAATATTCTTTGTATACTTGACAGAGGACCTCTATTGTAAGCATATGAGCAAATAAATAAGAGATTATACTGTGATTTATTTATCTATTTGAAGATATTTTGTAGAAATATAGATATACAATTTAGAGCTTTTGTTTTGGTATTCGAAGGGTTAATACAGTGGTATCAGAGCTTTTTGTGTTTCTATATTCCCTATTGAGAGGGGATATTACACTTTATAAGAAAAAAAAAAAAAATTATATGTTTTTAAATATAAATAATAATGTTTAGGTATATTATACTTAAAGGCTTGATACAAAAATGAATTACTCTCAAATAGTTTGGCATTTCAAACAAGTAGCTTAGAAAATTGCATTACAAAATAAAATAAAATTAATCTCAATGTTTTTAGTTGCTATATATAAATTTATTTACTCACTATATCATCATTTATTATATACTTCCTACTTATTTATCCTCTATCTTCTTTCCATTTCCATTTTACCAAAATCTGCATAATCCATTACCCATCGAGAAAGAATTCATGTGAAAATCATTTCTAAAAAAATTATTGAAACTACATATTTTGGTGTAAATCTAACTTCTAATATATATCCAAAATTATTAAGCATTGAAATGTAGTTGAACACCTCTCTTCCTATAGCAACTATCTTTAACTTCGTAAACATGAAGGCATAAATGAACCATTCTTCAAGATCTTTGTAAGATAATCAAATAATTCATAAGTTGAATACCCTTCCCAACTAAAGTGGAATTTGGATATGGATATTTTTTTTTTCCAAAGATAAAGTGTTGTAAGTGAAAGAGAGGTTTCCAATAAAAGGATATATGGGATAGACTAAATCCATGGCAATGAGATTCAACAAAACCCCACATTATCGATAATGAGAGCAAATAACACCAGTTTAATTATAGGTGTTGTGATTAGAAGATCAATCATGTGGAGAGTGAATGGAGATGGAACTCTAAAAAGAGAGAAGAGCATGTTATTTGGAATAATAAGTGCAAACATAACGTGATATTTGAATAATCCAAAAGAGGAAGAAAAGCAGTACAAGAACCATACTCAATCTTCAATCTTGGCTTGCTTTCAAGTGAAATGAGGAAATGAGTAGACTAAGATCTATGGGTTCTCAAATTTTTAGCCCCCACCAATAACACCAATCACTATTATGTGTGGCGTATATTAGATTTATCTTTCTATCTTTTTATATTGAGGAGTAGATGAAATAAAAGGTTAAATGGTAAGAATGAATAAAAAAAACATGTGGTGATTAGTGAGTTTGCTCACATTATTCCTTAAAATATTTTTGTGCTTAGTATTTAAAATGAGATTACCTAACTAGATTATTAGTCAAATTTGAATAGAAAATGTATAACACTATCATCAATGGATAACATTGGGATTCCTACACTAATGAAGAATTTTAATAAGATATTATAGGTACATTAGATATGTCAATTTTTATAATCTAAAATATAATATGGTGGGAAATATATTTTTACATTAAAAAAGTATATACAACTTGAAATATTTGTCAAATTATTGGCAAAACAATGTTTGAAAATTACTTAGTGGTTAAGGATTTTAGAGAGTGACTTAATCTAATGGAGAAAAGGAGAGTGTAGATATAATGAAATATGGTGATAGTTGTATAGGAGGGAAACTAACTACAAAAATACTTTTATTGTAGAGATTCTTTGACTGTTGTACTTTTTTATGAAGATGATCAACTAGTGAAATATCCATTATGTTTACATGGAAGAAATGCAAGATGCATTCTTCGCATAGTAGTGGTCATGTGTATCAAGATCCAGACAACAATATTCAGACAATAGTATACAGACCTAAAGTTATGCATTGGCACATGGTAATATTTAGGCAAGTTCTTGAAAATGTACATTCTCCCCATGTAAACACTAAGAGAGGGATTATTAAGTATTAGTGTTTACATTGGTATTAAATGTAGGGTAAATTACTATTTACTAGATAATATTTACTATGTGGTAAGTTAGTAATTGGTTATTAATAATTAGATTATTAGTTATTTTTAAAAATAAAAGGGGTAAAAACTTTATTGAAATTCAGAAAAGAGCATTACAAAACATCAAAGGGCCAAGGCCCCAGGAATCCATAAGAAGCAGTCATACAAAGCATGAAACAACATTATCCTTCACCAATACCATTCCCAACCTCAGCAAGAATCATCTCCAAGTCATGTTAGAGCTCATGGGGAACCTGCTCCCATTCATCAATCTTTCAGCCATATAAATGCTCAGAGGCCCACTTGACCAAACAATCTGCTGCCCTATTCCACTCCCTTGGGATATGGATAAAAGACACCATCTCCATCAAAGAACTTATCTACAAAATTTGCTGCACTATTATAGCCAACTACCAAATAAAGTCAGATACCTTCTATTTATTCAATAAATTAATCAAAACTTGTGAATCAGACTCACAAATAACATTGCACCATCCCAAAGCATAAGCCCTCTCCAAAGTGTAGAGGATTACCAAACCTTCCATAAGGTTGATAGTTTGCACTCCATGAACATGAAAGAAAAAAAAACCATCGATCTCAAAAAATCCCTGCAAGCCCCACCAATACCAGTAGGTCCAAGATTTCCCCTTGAAGAACCATCAGTATTGAGCTTCATAATGCTAGCTGAAGGGGGTAGCCAACTCCCCACCCTTTGAAATTTCTTATTCACCTACCTTCCTCTCTTGACACAAGTAAATGCTGGAGACAACCAATGAATACCCAATCTATCCACTAACTCAGCATCCCCTTTCTCCAAAGGGAACAACACATCACACTTAGCTTCCACCATCTCCTGAATCATACCCATAATTCTGTGCCAAAATTGTTGAATCAATAGCTTCTCACCTTCAAATATTCTTCAATTTCATTTTAACCAAATCTACCAGAGTATGAAGGAAGGCCCAACATACCCCACATATTGCAAAAAAGAGGCCATAAAAGGAGGTCTACCTAGACTATTCCAAAAATCCACTAGGGAGGACGCATGAACATAGGGTCTTTTCCAAACTTCCCACCAATAATTCCAAAGCTGTAGAGTCATGGGACAATGGAAAAACAAGTGAGAGGAGTCCTCCTCTCCAATCCACACAAAATACACATAGAAGGACCTTGAAAACCCCACTTCTGAATCTTATCCCATGTCAAGCACATATTCCAAGCCAAAGTCTAAATAAAGTAGTTACACTTCGGCCAAGAAAGATTATTCCACACTTTCTTCCACCAGTGAACCTCCACCCCATCCAGCTAGTGAGATAACAACACCTGATATCTAGAAGCAATAGTATAGACACCCTTAGGATTAGGAGACCAAGAAAGAACATCCCCTTCTTTGAGGGAGATACAACGTCTATGAGAAAGGATACTATGAAGCTCAACACACTCCTCTTCCATACCAACAATAGGCCACTCATCAGGATTCTTCCATCTCGCCACCACCAATTATCCATGAGAAAAAAAGGACTTGAAGTCACTCACCCTTGACCATCCTACCTCATAGAACATTTGGCATAGATTTACCAAATTAAGAAACTGAGAAACAATGGGAGGAAAACCATCCTAAGAATCAGACCAAAAATGAACTTTTGTCCCTCTTTTACAAATCCAAAATAAGTCATCCTTGATCAGAGTATCCCCTTTTTTTAGTGTACTCCAAGTCACCGAGCCTTTCCCCACCAGAGGATAATGAGGAATATCAATTTGAGGGATCCCCAGGAAGTATTTCTAGGTTAATATCCTAGCCTAAATCCCATCCTGATCCACACACCACCACCAATATAATTTAGCAGCCAACACAATCCATGACAATGATGACTGCCTTAACCCAAGGCCACCAAACTGCTTTAGGCTATAAAAGATGTCCCATTTGACAAGGCTCCATTTAGAGGACAATAAACTACCAGACTATAAAAACTATCTTGCTAAGGAATCCAATTCCATAATAAAACCCAAAGGGGCCACCTGAATCATACATCTATAAATGGGGAGGGCCTGCACCATAGACTTGAGCAATTGAACACGACCTGCAAAGGACAACTAATGATGGGTCCAATGATTAAATTTCACATGAAATTTATCCATAATATTCTACCAAGACTCCCTGGGAAGTCTTCCAATAGAGATGGGAATACCAAGATAGGTCAAAGGGAGAACCCCAGTCTAAAATCTCAAGATATGAGTAATTTGCCTCTGAATGGAACCTGGAGTATTGAAGAAAAAGATTGAAGACTTATCCTCATTAATCAATTGGCCCAAAGCTACAAGATAAACATATAACACTTTACACAAATTCAAAGCTTCCCTAATTGTAGCCATACCCATCAAAGCAGTGTCATCAACAAACTACAAGTGAGACTGTGGAGGTAAACCACCTCCCCACCCCCACCCTTGAATGAAACCTAACTCCACATTCCTTATTATCAAGCACCCTAGACCCTCAACAAGAAGAAGAAATAAGGAGAGAGGGGGTCACCCTGATGTAGACCTTTAGAGGCACCAAAAAGCTTAGAGTACTCACCATTTATTAACACAGAGAAGGAGACCAAAGTAACACAACTCATAACCTAATAAATCCACTCATCCCCAAAACCAAAAGCAACAAGAACCTTTTGAAGGAAAGACCATCGAACGTGGTCATAAGCCTTAGCCATATCAAGCTTGATGAACATTGCCTTATCTTTGGAGCTAGCCATAGAGTGAATGGTTTTAGTTGTGATAACAACCCCATCTAGAATTTGACATCCCACCACAAAACCACTCTATTCCTCAGAAATCAACACTTTAAGCCACTTTTTCAACCTTTCAAAAATCAATTTAGAGATAATTTTATAAATCACATTGCAAAGAGAGATAAGATGAAATTGACTTAACCTATCTACCCCCTCACACTTTGGGATGAGAGCAAGGAAGGTAGAATTCAAAGCCCGTAACATCTATTTATTCTTATGAGAATCCTGAACAATTGCCAACAAGTCCAACTTGATAATCTCCCAGAATTCTTAAAAGAACTCAATTAGGAAACCATCAGGGCCAGGAGCTTTCCCCCTCTTCATTTGAAACACAATCCCCTCTAGCTCCTCAATTGAGATATCACTCATAAGCTACTCATTCATCTCCCTAGAAACCAAAGAAGGGATACAAGAAAATACTTGATATTCCTCATTAGAACCTCCTTACGAGTCCTCCCTGAATAATGAAGAAAAATATTGCATAGCTTCATGTGTAATTTCATGAAAATAAGAAAGAGTTTCACCCCTATCATTCACTAGAGCAGAAAAAGAATTGCCATGTCTCTTGGCTTTCACCGAGTTGAAGAAAAAAGCAATATTTTTATTCCCTTCCTAAGTCCACTCAATCTGAGCCTTTTGTTTCCAAAAAACTTCCTCTCATAGCTCACACTCTTCCAATGCTTTCAAATCCCTAGTCTCTTCCCGCAGTAGGTCTTCAATCACTCCACCCTCCCTAATCAACCTTGTAATACCATCCAACTTAGCCTGAGTAGTAGTCTTAGCATGGAAAATGTTTCCAAAGCACTATCAATTCCAATATTTAAGCTGATATTTGAAAAATTGAAGTAACTTATCAAAAGTATACATTATTGTACCATAAGTAGGTCTACCATACCTCCACCACTCAGTAATATAGTCATTAAGAGAGGAGTCATGCAACCACATAAGTTGGAATTTTAAAGTAAGAGATTGAGGCACATGAGCTAAAGAAATAGCTAGCTTGATAGGCCAATGATCTGGACCCCTCCAATCCAAAATATTAGAGCTAAAACACCACAACCTACCAACCCAGTAGCAAGAAACTAGAAAGTAGTTAAGTCATTCTGCAATGTACTTATTCCCAATCCTTCGATTATTCCAAGTAAACTAGCCATTAATGGGCTTGATTTACACAAGATTTAAAGTTGATATATTATCTTGAAGTATTAATGTAGAAGGCTCAAGCCTCACAATACCACCCCACTTCTCAGCCAACTCAATAATATCATTGAAGTCTCCAGCCATAATCCACAGATGGAGAGGATCCATGCTTTGAACAAACCAGACATGGGACCACAAAGTTGTTTACCTTGAAGTTCAGTAGGTGCATATATATTGGAGAAGATAAAAAAGTCCCTCATCTCAAAACAATATGAAATCATAGAGATAGAAGACTGAAAGGATAACCACCAAAGAGGGCAGATCTTCTGAGGATTCCATAAACAAGCCACTCCCCCCATAGACCCTTGAGCACCAATACACTAGCACTCTCCACTCCCCCACAACTTAGGCACTAAACCAAACATACACTTCACTGATAACTTAGTCTCCTACAAGAAAATAACATCAGGAGATTGAATTCTAACCAAATCTTGAATAGCTTTTTATCAAGGGTGATTGTTCAAGCCCCTTACATTCCAGGATAGAACAATCATTTCAAGGGGATCAAAAAATGAGAATCTAGAGTCTTAACAGACCCTAACTCTACCAAAGTTTCCCCTGTTAATTTAATCTTTTCCAAATCCTTTTTTCTACCAAGCTTGGAAGAATTCTCCCCTACCCCTTTTTTGGATCCTTTTGATGAAGACCCAAATGAGAAGAAGAAGACTTATTAATCTTCACCCCCTCAGTACCTGCATTTGAAACAAGAGGAGATCCATCCTCACCACCCTTCTTCCATACTATAATAGGAACTAATTCCACCTAGAATTCCATTTGAACATTTGTGTCCATTTATAAAGCCCTATTATCCTACAAAACTTGAGTAGTTTCAGAAAGAAGGCCCTCCTGTCCTATACCCAAAGCACCCTGATCCAAATTCATCAAACCTAGATTTACTTCTTGCTAGATGAGATCATCTAAAACTTCAAATCTATTGAAATAATCTTCCTCCTGCCTTTCCTTTAAAGTCTTCTTTTGACCTCGATTCTTATTTCAAGCCTTGATAGGAATGAAACCATCAGTGCCATCCACATCACCAGGAATGGGTTCCTTCCCCTTTTCAACCCTAGGGGGATTACGGGGAGGTTGAGAAGGCTGTGAATCCATAGGCCTAGCCTTGATCATCTCCTTTGTAAATGTCCATATTCATGATAGAGACCACACTGAAAAGGAAGAGTTTCATAGTCCAACTATTGCACCCAAGAGTAAGGACCCACACATATATCTACCAAATCTGGCAAAGGTTTACTTAAATCAATCTCAACATAGATATGAGCAAAATTCATCACCTTTTTAACTTGAGTCTGTGGTGAATTACCAACTGGTTTTCCTAGCATTGAAGCCAACAAGTGTAAAACATCCTCCTACCAACATTCCACAGGAAACCTTAGAAATTGAACCCACACTGGAACCCAGTTTAGAAGTTTTTTAGTAGGATTGAAGCCTACATGCCAAGGTTTAATAAATAACCCAATCTAATTATGAAAATATGGGCCTCCTTCAAAGGCCTTGTTGTGATCTACCAAGTAATTGAATGAAACCATGAAAAAGTTATTTTCTAAAAGCATAACCTCTATTTCTCCCTTAGGCATCTAAGTTTATTGGGTCCATGATTCAAGAAATTTTAATGAAACCCACATTCTCATAAACTTGCATAACAATGCATGCTTCAAATAATATTCAATATCTTCTGTAATCATCTCCAGTGGGATAACCAATTTTGGCCTCTCCTCACAACGTTTAAGACATCCATTGATCTTCATAATTTGAGTACCACCAAACAAACTATAACCAACCAACCCTAGATCTAGTGAGAATAAGTTATTATTAAAAACCTCTGAAGCATGTGAATGAGAATTTTCACCAACCTCGATTGAGTGAAAATCCATCTTAGGACTAGCCCCTGAAAACTCCCCAATCGGCATTAACACTGAACCAGACATAAGGTGAGCAAGTAAGCCTCTGAGAAAAAAGAACCACCACTAGGGTTTAACTAAACCATCACCCAACACTACCTTTGAACTATAGACCCAAACTAACCAAGATCAAAATCCCCACCTACGGCCTCCAACTAGGCATAAAACCCCCACATGCATAGGGAAAAGGACACACCGATGCCGATGAAAAAAACTTTTCTCTGATAAAAAACACAACCCTAGACTGCCCCAAAATGCATGCACTCCCCATACTTCACCCAACCAAGAAAAGACTAGAGGATTGGGCTAGGGCATGAATGCCCTAACTCGACCTTCAACTTGTAATGGTGAGCGATGATAGCAACAAATGATAGGGTATTTCGAAACGTCACATCAATTAGATTGTTAGTTTTATGAATATATTATTGTAACAATATATTTCATATGTAGTTTAGAGAATAATTCAATTAGGGTTTATAGGGATCTCTGGATCCCCATAAATATGTTTTGTACTTCCTATATAAGTGCCTTGTAATGCTTCAAATAATATAGTGTGTGTGAGAATTATTATTTGGTGTATTCTTTGTGTGAGTATTTTTACTAAGTATTTTTATGTTTGGATTATAAATTTAGTTTAAATATAAAACTAGAATCAATACATAGGAACCCTCAAGTGGTTTTCCAGTTGAGAGGACCTACCAATGAAAAGGGCAACAACCCCATCTTGATTACTATTTTCTACCTGTGAGGTAAACCAAGAGTTGTCACTTAAGGGTAAATCTATGGCCATATTTTTTTTAGAGAGTGGTACTCATTTAGACAACATTGGTGGATAAAGAGACTATTTAAAAAACTTAGATATCCAAATAAACTTGGATCTCATATCTGAGATAATAGTTTCTAAAACCATCAACAAAATGATTATAGTTGAGAACTCATGGTAACTGCACACTTGCTAATAGACTTTTGGTTAGAGAAACCAATAAAAAATTAGTTTCTAAATAAAAAAATATTTTTTTTGCCATATCTTTCCTTATATAGTTTTATTGACTCTAAAAATTTCCTAAAACACCTAAAATTCCATTATGTACATTTTCTTCCTTGAGGGTCCATATCCAAACTCCACTTCTATTAACCAAAAATCTTAATTTTTGATTTTTTGTGTTTTTCCATAACTTCTTTAGTTTTTAATATTCTTGATTTGAAACTTTTCCATAGTGTTCATTTACATTTTTTGCTCCTTTGTCACTCTTGGACAAGTTTTCCTATTAATCCATTATAGTTTCAAAATTTCCCTTTTCCTTGATAAATCCTAACGAGGAGGTGCCCAAAACTAGTAAAAATACATTTACCCCTTCTGATTGAGTCCAAATTAAAAAAAATCTTATTGACTGTGTCTGAAAACACTTTTTTTTATCCCTTGAAAAAAAATGTTGGTTATGGAAGCCACCTGTACAGGCACAAAGATCATGGAGAAATAAATTACAATGTTGAAAACCTAAGTCACTAAGTTAATCAGTATGATTCATGGACCGAATTAGCAGAATAGCCTTTTTCTCAATAAATTATAGAATGAGTCTTCTTTAAGTAATAGTTTCTATTCTCCCCACACATCAGATGGGCCCAAGTTAGAGTTTCCATGATTTAGTGGTAAAGATATTATAGGATGGATATATTGAGTCAAGTAATTCTTCAACCTTCATAAATCTGATTCTGTTAATAAAGTCTCAATTGCTTCCTCTCATGTAACATCACCACTAGGATATACCTAGAAATGTGTGAATTTTTAAAAATAAACACACATCAAAATAGATTACATCTCAAGAATCTAATCGAGATGATATAAAGTACACATGTGTGATAATGAAATTACATCATAAATCACAGATCTCTAATATCATGAGAGTATGTCAAAACACAAATATAGAAAGTAATTATAATAACATAGCCACAATTGATACAAATATACAGTCACCATAGTCAATGTGAAATTAATAAATAATTATAACTCTTCATGATAATTTTAAATAATAGGTACAATATAATACATTGCACAAATAAGATACATGGCTCCCTTGAAGCATAGTTCCTGAACTTCAAGTATATGTGGCAATCTCAAGTGTCGTATTGATAAGTAATACTATTATGGGGAGGGAGAACATCATCTGATCATTTTTACATACCAACCATGGACCAATGATATCCCATACTTATTCCATAAAAAAATGGCCCTCCCTTCATGGATGAGTAGATAGTGATGACATGGGAATCTAGAGAGACAAGCAAGTACCCGTGTGCTGTATGATATCTAAACTAAACTAAACATGCAGTGTATCATAAAAAACTCAATCTATTTCAAGATATCAAACATACATTTAAACCATACTCATGGAATGATAATGTCTCACTAAACATACTTTGGCCAAAGTTTTAATAATAGTAATATAAAAGTGATCTATAGATCAATCAAATTCATACACACCATTTGATTAGATTACTTTCATCTAACATTATAATGCTAGTAAGCCAGTGAAGTCCATCTCAATACTTACTCCATATTAGTAATGTAGATTGGTCAAATACAATTCAACCACAAGATTCATATAATTTACATCTTACTAGCAAACATATCATGTAACATGCTCAACATAAGAGTAACTGTAGCATATATTTATTCCATCAAACATATGCATGAATCTTACATTATTTTTTATTCCATACTAGAATTAATGACTACAGTTATACCACCTAGGTAAATACACAATTAACTATAGAGTTCAAATAATACAATTTGTTTTTAGTTTAACAACACCCAATAATAACCCATATTACCATAGTCTAGTGTTTTTAAACATAACTAGTAATCATCGAAATCAAAGCAATGAGTTACTCATAAATACATGAAAACACACATTTGTATTAAACAGCTAGAACATCCAGAACTTCATTTTTTTGAAAGATAAGAAAGCTAGTCTAGCATTGATTTTACATTTAGAGATTTATATGTAGACACTCATCAGTCTTTTAATTCAGCTAATACTCCACCTAAGGATTATAACTACAATAGTACACCCCTTTATTTTTAAATATGTTATCAAGCATATTTAAACTCATTTTCATAAGTAAACACTTCAATAATAATAGTGATCATATTAACGAGAATATAATTTGAAGATGTGTTGGTTTATTTTAGAATGACATGATAAGATTTTTTCAGAAACAGTGATCCTAAAGTCAATTTTTTGATCAAATCTGAAGGATGATCTAGTTGGTCAAAAAGTGAAGAATGAATATGTTGGTTCTAAAGGTCTGTAGGCAAATAATGAAGATCTCCAGGTGTCTAATCAATGATGACCTATCCCATTGAGAATACTTGTTTAAGATGTCATGATCTAGGTGAAGCACAGAGTTAGGGGAGCTAACATAGATAGTTTGACAAGCTTAAAGCAGATGTGCATGATGTGAGGGGGAGCATATGTGAAGATGATTTTGTCATGGTAGATTTATGAGTTTAATAAAATTTATATGATGAATTGATCAAACCAATCATGTGTTTTGACAAGGTATTGAATCTTCATGTATTAACAAAGAGAGCTTGTGAGTTCTATAGGTAAACCGGTGTAAAGATCAAAGAATCCCTAGTTCAGATTGGTGTATGTCATAGATCAGATGACATGAGATGGAGATTGATGTTGGGGGGAGATTTATAAGATCTATGAGAAGTCTATTAGGTTCAAGGATAAAAAAGTCCAATTTTATATTGGTGCATGTCAAAGGGATAATAATTGATTCATATGCTTGATAGCATGTAAGTATCCTGGTCATCTTAAATAGTATTTGAATGCATATATGTTGTTTAAGAATGATTGTTGGAATGTTGAGGAAGACACCCTTTGTCATTAATTTCAAAGGGGGAGAAAGATCATAATGAAGTCATTATTTTAATAAATTCATTTTGAGAGTGTTTTGCCATCAATGACAAAGGGGGAGATTGTTGAGCATGGTCATTGATGTTTGGCTGTCATTAATGTCAAAGAGAGCATGTGGTACTAATACATTAATGACAAAGTGATCAAATTGACAATTTGGAGAATGTTTGACTTATTGAAGCTATTAATGGATGATTTTTATGGTATGGACATGTTGCATAGACCCTATGGGATGTTATGAGTACTTAGAGTTCTTATGAAAGTGAATGGAATTTATCATAATAGTCATATGAAAGTCTAAGCTCAAGTAGTTATTTTGATAGATAAAATTAAGTGAGTAGATTAATGACATAATATTTAACTCATGTGAATATTTTAGGAGAATTTAGGTATATATTTGGATTCCCCTATGAGGGGTGATCATGGGGTTCAAATGTTAGGTCATGAAGTTGAGCGCAAAAAAAGTTATTAAGGTGCAAAGTTGGTTTCTTAGGCAGAGTTCACTAAGTTCCCATACTTTGCCAAATTTGCATTATCAAATATCTATGGTGAGAATTTAATTGGAGCATAGATATAAAATCAAGCATTTAATATTAATGATAATGATCTAATGGCATGGTTTAGATTCAAATGGTAAATATTGTACGTGCTAGTGACATGTGTCACAATCATGGAGCTTGAGTAGCAGATCTAATAGTGAATATGAAACCTGTCAAATGAAGATAGAATGTAGTGCATGATCTTGTAAGTATTGATCTAATGGTGTATATTAATTCAAAATGTCAAAATATGATCAGATGGCATGTAGCATTAGTAAGTGGTAGAAGTTTACAAGAGTCAAATAGTCAATATGTGCAGAAGGCATGTGGGGCTGCCAAGTGGCTTAATTGTAAATAGAAAAATATAAGATCAATGATGATAATTTTAAGGTAAAGGATAGGTATCTCATAGGGATATATATGGAGTTCATTTGAAGTTATGTGAGAGTATGAGATGATGTCAAAATGTTTGATGTTTAACATTTTCTCAGTGACCATTGGAATTTGAATATTCAAATTAATGAGGGTAAACCAATCTATAGTTTATAAGCTATATAATTTGATACAAAACAAATTTATTGATGTATTGAAAATTAAATTTGTAAAAAACTTAAAGGCACATCCATAGAATCTAGTTAGAATATTTGAATGTTTGTACAGTCAAAGTTATTGAGCTCTAAAGTTGACTGTGTGTTTGAACATGTTCTATAAGTAATCCAAGAAGGGTAATTGAAGTGTTATTGCTAGTATTTTGATGTTTTAAGATGAAATAAATATTTGAGAGTGTTGTATAATCAATAATAACAATTTGTGAGGATTTTATAGGTTTGACCAATCCATATTTAGTATGAACAAATGTCAAAAATTTTACTGTGTTTGTTGGAGGCTAAAGATAGTTTGAGTGACCATCTTGTAAAGGTAAGTTTAAGGTGTTATAAGTAGAATATAAGAATAAAATGAGTATGGATATGTTATATAAGTATTTAAGGATTATGAGAAGGCATTGGTTGTCATAGTTTTCCCCTAATCAGATATGAAGAGTCAAAATAATATAACTATATTTTGACTATGTATGACCAATCTAAGTTGTCATTTTTAGAGAGTTGATTTAAGTGATTAGAGCTTATGTTGAAGTGTCTAAAGCACTTGAAGGTGTTTTAGATATATTGAAGGGTTTACCCATGTGATATAATTATATGTCTATGTGATATAATTGATCATTTTCTTTAGAAGTTTGAGATTGTGTTTTACTATGTATGAAGGCCTAAAGAGTGAGGAGATCTATTTGGTAGGTTCAAGTGTTAAGTTGGTGTTTCAGGTGGCATGGACCCATATGAGAGTAAGAAAGGGGATATTGGAGATAGTTTTGATATATTCAAAGCATTGGGAAAGTGTTAAAGGGTTAATAGGTATCCATGAGACCTATAAGTGCTAATAAGGCCTAATTGAAAGGTGTAGCTACTTAAGTATGACCCATGGATGCTATGGCTGACATTTGAGGATGGTATTGAGATATGTATTAACATGATATAAGTATTAAGGGTTAATTCAAGTCTTATGTACAATCAAGAAGATAATATTCATGAAGACTTTATAAAGAGTGAAAGAAAAGGTGATGGTTTCTAGACTTGAGAGAGAGAAGATGGAGCAAAATTGTTTGAGTGTGGATTCAAGCGAAGAAGAGAACATTTGAAAGAGAAGGTATATGTCAATAAGGACCATTAGAGTGTGTGAAATATTATACATTTTTTATCTAATCAATTTGATGTAGGAGGACACACAGGTCATTGGACCTAATGAGCCTAAAAGAGGTAGTTTGAGCAAGTTAGCCCTAGAGGTAGTTTGAGAGAGATTGGAGGTGAAGAGTGTAGACAAAGGTGATATTTGTAGTTAAATAGTAGTAATAGATTTTCAAGGTGATATATTCAAGTATCTAAGTGGGTGATTGGTTTCCTAGGGGGTTGGTTCCTCCTTGCAAGGTAAAACTTACCAAAGGTTTAGTTGCTATGGGTGCTTAGCTAGATAGGGGAAGTAGCTCCTTATGAGATTAGTATCTCACTAAACTAAGGGATGGGAGTTATTTGATAATTTGGTGCTAGTATAAATGTTGGATATTATTATTATAGGATTTTAGTCTATCTTACAAGGTTTATTGAGTTTTATCCCCCAATAAGGTTTATCACATATATGATGTGTTCATGTGATGTATGCTCTTATGTATGCTTTGGATGTCTATGATTTCATGTTTATGATTCTTGATCAAGTTAATGTGATAAATGTTTAATATTTGAGAATTTAATTGGATTAACTTGCATCACTCATTTACCCCCCTCTCAGTGATTATACCTCTAACATGAATTACTACTTTCCATCCTCAAATCGATGAACAAACAGAGGTGATCAATAGGGATTTTGTTCAGATGATAAGAGGTCATAAAAACTAGTGTCTGAAGAATTGGGATGAGTATTTGGTGGAGATTAAATACTCATACAACATGGTAGTACACATATCCTCTAAGAATTCACCATTTTAAGCATGTTTATGTTATTTTCCATCTAATCCACTTGATGTTGCATTGGAACATTAGGTAGAGATAGAAAAGAAATATTAAAAGGTAAAAAGAGTTAAAAATTTCATTGAGAGGATTATGCAACTCCATCTCAAATTGAAATCTTAGTTAGATATGTCTCAAGTAAATTAAAAGGATAAGCATGGACAACACTTTAATGGCTACACACTCAAGATTGGTGACAAGGTAGGATAAAATGGGAAAAAGAAAGACTCCAAGGATAATCTAGGAAGTTTAAGCCACTATATTATGGGCCATTTTACATCATAGAGTAGATTGGAAAGAATGATTTCAATCTTAATTTACCCTCATTCATGCTAATGTTATCATTTTTCCATTATGAAAAATTGCATTTGTATGAACCATCCATGCCATATGAGGAAGAAGAAAAATAATTTATACCTTCCATATAAAACTTGGATGTAGATGTATAGGAGAATTAGAGGAGGATGTAGTATTGTAATGGAAATTTATAAAGACACACAATTGATCATAAGAGTCTTGAAAAATTGGACTTAAGGAAAATACACGAAGACAATCCAAGTGGTACTCTAAGGAGAGGGTGGAAGATTTATTTCCACATATCCTCCCCCACTAAGAAAGATTTTATGGGTCAAAAATCCTCTCAATAAGGGAGGTAAAATCCATAAGGATAAAGACCAATCCATTCATTAGGTAGCAGACAACATACCTAATAATCACTAAATATTCAAGGTATAATTTCTATTTTTTTTGGAAAAACTGTCACTTCATGTAGGTGAGGGTTGTGTAATCACCGAGGTGGTTATGTAACCATTGTTTCATGCAGGCAGAAGTTTTGAAAGCATTAGTATACATTAACTAGTAGTTCCACCTACAACAACCAAATAGGTGATTTATAAAAAACAAATTGTATCTTCAAATTTTTAGATGATTGAGGAGGCTTTAGTGCATGAAAGGACATATTCACAAAGGATAATGAGGATGAAACATACATAGGATGGCATCACTTAACAAAGAAAGTGTTTAGATGTTTGTAGGAAGGATTGGAGATAAGAAATAGTGAATAAAGACTTTTTTGTAGGATAGTTGTACGTTGTAATTTTTCTATATCTCTTTGTAATCCATAATTGGCCAATACAAGATAGGAAGCACATCCATTGCATCTTATAATGGTTTTTCCTCACACCTTATGGGGTTTTCTATGTCAAAAATATTTGTCATATTTATCCATTGTTATGAGTTTGTCTAAGTGTATTTGCATTCATATTTATTTCTTAAACATTGATATATTCAAACATAACAAATATACACTATTTATTTCATTGTATGAATTAAGTTGTCATTTTTGGATAAAATTCAAAGAATAACAAGAAATTGTCATTCTATTAATTCTAGTAAGTTAGTGACTTAAGTGTTTATAAATAAATTAACCCTTGCGACTTAGGGATCAAGTGTTATTAGGCATTCAAAGAGTTCATTTTTATCTTATAACCTTTAATGTTTAAGATATTTAATTATAATTGGTATGAAATATTTGATTTTTTAAATGGAAGGACAAAATCCCAATAATAATCCAAACTTATTTTTAGTGGTGAGACATGAAAATGTTCATGTATTATAAACAGTGAAAAAATAATCTAACTTATTTCATGCAAAAATGGGAAAATGTTCACTTTCAAAAGTATTGAAAAAAACATTCTTATTTATTTCATACAAAAATCCAATTTCAAAAGTATTATTTTTCCGAACATACTTTGATTAGGGGTGAAAAAAATTAAGAAATTATCCAATCAAAATTTCCGTTCATTTTTTTTGCGAATGATATTTAAATAACGAATCATCAAAGAGTAAATATATTTATAAAATCATCAATAAATATTTTTTCAATCCTTATAAATTATGTTTAAATCCATCCAATGTTTTTCACTTTCATTCTATATGGACTTAAAAAACTTTTCACTATATTTTATTGTTGAAAAGCATTGATATGTTCATATGGCCAAAATATTTAATCCCTTCATGCTTCAAGGAGTTCAAACTCATCCTAGAAATTAAAATATGCAAACATTGGAAGAGAAACATTTTGTTTAACATATTTTTTAATGAAGTGTATACTTTCTTTATTCTTGTCATGTCACTTGAAGTACTACTATTTTTACAAGTTTTCACTATGGAAGGGTTGGATGAATGTATTCCCTTCAACTTGAAAATAAGACCATACCTTCAAATTTGATCATTGCTAGGAGGTGAAGGATAATAATAGACAACAATATGTAATGAATTAAATAAAACATGTTGTATAGTGCAAACACATTTATCAAGGTAGTCACTACTATAAAATTTGATTAAATTTTGCTTTCAATAATTTTTGGAGGAATCTCATCACACTATTGTGTATCTCCCTCTTTGACACATACTAAGAAGATATTATTAAAAGTTATTGAGTTTAGATTTACATTGAAGAACTACATTCACTTAGAATTTTCTAGGGTTTCCTAAAAAAAGTCCATTTAATGAACATATACAATTATGATTGTATTTCATGACAAATCATTTGATAAAAATTGATACATTAACTAGTTTTATATGAACCTCCATAATTTATGTTGAAGTTTTCATTTTGGCATCTTTTGGGAGAATGCTAGAAAAGGAAGTTGAATTTGGATTTATAAATACCAACTAGTTTTACCTACAAATCTACAACTTTATTTTATTCTTGTTTAACATTGATTGTAGTCCATGAATTGCATTCTATTAGGAATTTTATCAAACAATTATTGGATCTTATATATGGCTGAACATATTTTGTGTACATGTCTATCTAATCAGTATCATCTATAGTAAATATTTAACACTCTATTTCTGAATTTTTTTCATTTTGCACATACTGTTAATTCCCAATTGGCTTTATTATGTATTAAAATGAAGAAAAATGTACATGGGGGCTATGGATAGTGTGAATTATTGAAGGATATTTGAAGAGAGAGAAAGGACATGAAATATTTTTCATTTTAAAATATTTAAGCACTGTAAGAAAAATCCAAAAAACAAGAGATTGTAAAAATTTGATCAACTCTGAAAATTGGACCTAAGAAATCACTATTTGGAAAAAATACACTCCCCAAAAAATTCTTATCTTTGTATATTAGAAGAATAATAAAGAAACATGACAAGAGTCAAAAATAAAAACTCTTTTGTCTGAATATACTTTTTATTATATATGTATATTTAATCAACAACCATGTCTACCTTACATATCATCAAGTTGGAAAAACAATGTAATTAAACCTTACATCTTGCTAGTTTGGAAAAACATTACACATGATCCTTACATAACCTCAAAATATAATAAAATATTATTATTCAATAAGAGAACATAATAAGAAACAAAGAAACATTGATTAACAATCAACATTATTGAGTGAATAACTATGAAGTAGACGTAGACCAATTTTCATGGTTCCTTGAATTACTATTTCTTATACCACTTGTCTTCACAAGAAAAGGTAAGATATTTATCGGTAATTTAAAATTCATAGGATTAACAAGAAATGTGCCTCTCATTTTTTATAACCTCTCAACTATCTCCATCATATTTAGACATTGTTGAGGTAGCTTACTTGTGCAAACCATGCCTACTTATATAAATTGAGTAAGGCATACTAATACCTTTGATATCTTTGATTCCTTAGCATCGCAAAGTAGGTTATTATCTATCACTTCTTTAATTTTATTTGAAAAATCCATACCTACTAACTTTTAAAGATTGATTTGATGACCTTATACAAAAATATTGGTTTCTTCCTTGTCAACAACTTCAAAAGTAGAATTCCATAATTGTACACATCTCCTTTTGTTGAAAATTTTCCACCCATTCCATACTCTATAATACATTACAATGTTTAGTGATTCTCAAGCCATTTCTAGTATTCATTAAAAATAGAAAAATAAATTATTGATAATGTTTTTTCTAATAGTACACAATATATACCTAGTGTAATCTAGCCAATGGATCCTTTAAGTGCATTTGCATAAGTCAATAAATCCATTGAATTTGTAAATAGTAGTTTGGTAATGTCAAAGTCTACTATATATGGAATCATATCATCCCTAATAACATATTATAAGGTTTCAAGTCACAATGAATCAATTGCATAAAATAGTGATGATGCATATATGCAATACCTTTTGCTATCTCCATTACTATTTTTAATCGATAATTCAAATTTAATTTGCATTCTTCTTCTCCTTAAGGATATAGCCATTTCTTCAAACATTCATTTGAGATGAGTGGAAGAATAAATGCTTTAAAATCAATATTTCAATAAGATAAAATGATTTTGATCATGTTGTGATGCTAACTCTCTTTAACACATTGCATTCTTTGATAAAATTCTAGTGAGCATTTTCATCTTGAAAATTGAGAACTTTAACATCAATATTTATGCCATCATTTAGAATTCCTTTATAGACATATCCAAAAATACTAATTCCTAAGAGATTGGTCTAGGTAAAACCACTAGTTGCCTCTACAAGCTCTTCATATGAAATTATTGGGGGTCCTACATTGAAGGAAACCATTTTATGACTTGTATGTCTCCTTATATAGGATTATGATAACAATAATAAAGACATGATGAAAGTTGAAATACTAATAATAATTGGTATCATTACCTTTTTGGAGATTTAAAATGTTTATGTTTGGAATGAGAGCAAGGCTATAAATTTATCCATGTGCCACAAAGACCAGAATTTCCCATAACTATAGACCCATCAAGTGTTACAAAATCTCCTCCCTTTGTAACCACCCCTGTTAAGTTGTTTAAAGAAAGATTGATATGTTGAAGCATTTTCATCTCTTTGAAATCCATTAAGATTGTACCAGACAAATTATTTCTATAAATATCAATGTCTTCAATATTTTTTAGATGAGTGAGTGATGTTGTTATCAGTCTATCAAAGGAATTCCAAGAAACATTCAAATATTACAAACTTTTGCAACTTGACAATGCAGATGGAATTCCACTTAAGAAGTTGTTGAGAGAAACATCTATATCTTGGACTATTACCATTTTTCTCATATCTAAAAGAGAACCTTGTAGCATATTTATAGAACTATTGAAATAGAACTGAAGATTTGGAAAACCTACAACTTCTGGTGGTATGTTTCCTCTGAGATTTTTGTAAGACAAATCCACCATTTCCAAATTTTTGCATCTCCCTATTTTTCCGAATAGTTGATTGTGATCAAGAAGAATAACTCTTGGTTGAGGAAGATCCCCAAGACTATCTAGAATTTTCCCTAAAATCATGTTTTCATTCAATGATAACAACCCAAGCCTTTTTCCTTGACCCAGATTTTTGTAATTACTTCATATAAATTATTCTTGTGAATAAATAATCATTCTAGGTATGGAAGTTGATTGAGATTGGATGGAATGGTCCCATTTAAAAGATTATTAGATAGATCTATGAGTGTCAAATTTGTTAGGTTTCCAATTTCACTTGGTATGTTTCCCTTAATTTTATTATTACTCAAGTCTAACAAGGATAATACCCTTAAGAGTTGGCCAACTGAAGAGGGACAGACCTAAGTGAAATAATTAGAAGCCAATTATAAGTTTTCTAAATAAGAACAAATTTTCAAGGCTATTAGAATAGACAAATCATCGCTTCTGCTCACAAGATGATTTCCCCATAACCTAAGCCACTGAAGGTGGAGTAATTTACCAAACTTCAAGGGCATTGCACTACTCAGTTGGTTACA
Source organism: Torreya grandis (assembly GCA_037957365.1). Classification (NCBI taxonomy): domain Eukaryota; kingdom Viridiplantae; phylum Streptophyta; class Pinopsida; order Cupressales; family Taxaceae; genus Torreya; species Torreya grandis. The sequence continues at coordinate 3,837,085 of JARHVA010000034.1, forward strand.
AACTATGTAAATCACTCAAAAGAGAGAAAAATTATAAAAATATCTTGAAATTTCTCCACTAAGTTGGTTTCCCCATAACCTAAGTTAATGCAACTCTGATACTTTACCAAACTACTAGGGAATGTGGTTGATTAGGTGGTTGTCATATAATGCCAAATTTTAGAGATGAGTGCAGTTAGAAAGGGTAGTGGGAATTGGTCCTCTAAAAACATTGTCTAAAAGATAAATATTTTGGAATTGAGTGAGCCTACCCAATTCAATAGGAATACAACTATGGATTATGTTGGTGTCCAAATATAAGAAAGTCAAATAGGATAATTTTCCTAGGGAGGAGGAGATTGTACTTGGAAATTGGTTTAATCTTAATATAATGGTATCTAAATGTGAGAGAAGGCCAATATTGGAGGGAATGGTTATGATCATAAGGTTAAAATATAAAATGAGAACTTGTAAATAATGCCAGCTTCCTAGAGTGGAGGGAATGGAGCCTTCCAAATCATTTAAAGATAGTCTAACTATTCTCAAGCGAAAAAGCCTTCCTAGCTGAGGTGGAATTTAGTTATAGAATCTATTATTCTAGAGAGAAAGTACTCTGAAGAAAGAAATGTTTCTTATAAAAGGAAAGATGGGGCCGAGTAAAGACATCCTATGAGATTCAAAGAAACCACCCACTATTGATGATGATGAGAGTAGGTAATGTCGGTCCAATTGTAGGTGTAATGATTGGGAGACCAATCATGGAGACTAATGTAGGAGGTAATGATGGAACTCATATGATTTCAAGACACAAATAGATATTTTAAAGAATGACACCTTCATAAAATGGAGGGAATATTTCCTTCAAAATCATATTTAGATGGTCTAAGTATTCCTAAACCAAAAATCCTTCCTAGCTGAGGTGGAATTTGGTCTTAGAATCTATTACTCATGAGAGCAAGTAATCCAAAGAAAGATAGGTTTACTATAAAATGAGAGATGATGCTAACTAAATCCATACATGTGATATTCAAGTGAACCACATGTTATTGATGATGAGAGCATGTAACACTAGTCCAAATATAGGTGTTGTCATTGGGAGACAATTTGTTGAGAGAATAAATAGAGAAGGAATTCTTGAAAGATAGAAGTGCATGTTGATAAGAATAATAAGAAGGAGAAGAATGTGATATTTGACTAGGTAGTGTAGAGATAAAATTTTAAAGGCAGTTGAATTTGGCTTTATAAATAGTAACTACATTTTCTTGCAAATATATAAGCTTATATTTTATTCATGCTCAACAATGATTGTAGTCTATCAATTGCATTTCATTAAGTGTTTTATCAAAAAATTATTGGATCTCATATATGCTTGAATGTATTATGTGTACATAGCTATCTAAATAGTAATATCTATAAAAAATGTTTCCCAACCTTTTTTTGAATTTTATTCATTTTACACAAGTTGTTAATTTTTAGTTGGCTTGATTATGTATTTGAATGAAAAAATGTATAGGGGTTATGGATAGTGTGAATGATTGAACTATATTTTAAGAGAGATATAAGATATGAAAGATTTATTATTTTATAATATTTAAGTAGTGTGAGAAAAATATCAAAAATAAAAGATTGCAAAAATTCAGCCAACTATGAAAATTGGACCTAATAATTTGCTATTTGGCAAAAAGCCACCTGAAAAAAAATTCTTGTCTTTGTAAAGTAGAAAAATAATGAAGAAACATGAAAAGAGTAAAGAATAACAACTCTTTTGTCTAAATTTACTTTCTATTATATATGTGATTTTTCAATAATTGTGTCTACCTTATATATCATCAAGTTGAAAAAACTACAATTTGACCTTACATATCACTATTTCGAAAACACATTACACATATGATCCTTAAATAACCTCATAATATACTAAAATATTATTATTCAGTCTAATTTAACATAGTAAGAAATAAATAAACACTAATTAACAATCAACATTTTTGACTGGAGCTATGATGTAGATGTAGACCAATTTTCATGGCTCCCTGAAGTAGTATTTCTTGTACCACTTAGCTTCACAAGAAAAGGAGAGATATTAATCGGTAATTGAAAATTCATAAGAGCACCAAGAAATGCATCTCTTATTTTTTCTAATCTGTCAACTATATCGATCATATTTAGGCATTGTTGAGGTAGCTCACTTGTGCAAACCAGCCCTACTTATATAAATTGAGTAAGGCATATCAATACATTTGATATCTCTAATTCATTATCATCTCTAAGTAGGATGGTATCCACCACTTCTTTAATTTTATTTGGAAAATCCATACCTACCCACTTTTGAAGATTGATTTGATGACCTTCTATAAAAATATCATCTATTAGTTTCCTCCTTATCAACAACTTCAAAAGTAGAATGCCATAGCTGTATACATCTCCTTTTTTTGAAAGATTTCCCCCTGTTCCATACTCTATAATACAATAAAATGTTTTGTGATTCTCAATCCATTTTAAGTATCCATACAAAATAAAAAAAGAAAATTTTGATAATTTTTTTATAATAGTAAAAGATCTATACCTGGTGTAATGTAGCCAATTGATCCTTTGAGTGCATTTGAAGAAGTCAATGGATCCATTGAACTTCCAAATATTAGTTTGGAAATACCAAAGTTTGCTATATATGGAGTCATATCATCCCATAATAACACATTATTAGGTTTCAAGTCACAATGAATCACTTGCACAAAAGAATGGTGATGCAAATATGCAATACCTTGTGCAATCTCCATTTCTATTTTTATTCGATCATTTACATTTAATCTGCATTCTTTTTCTCACTAAGGGTATAGTCATTTCTCCAAACTTCCAATTGAAATAGATGGAAGAACCAGTGCTTTAAAATCATGGTTTGAACAAATTGAAATGATTTTGATCACATTACGATGCCTAACTCTTTTTAATACATTGCATTCTTTGATAAAACTTTGGTGATCGTTCTCATCTTGAAGATTGATAATTTTAATAGCAATATTTGTTCCATTGTTTAGAATTCCTCTATAAATAGATCCAAAACTACCAACTCCTAAGACATTGGTCTAAATAAACCCACTAGTTGCCTTTACAAGCTCTTCATATGTTATTCTTGGGGTCCTATTTTTTGACTTGTATGTCTCCTTCTATAAGAATATATTAACCATAATAAAGACATGATGAAGACCAAGATGCCAACCACAACTAGTACTATTACCTTTTTAGAGACTGAAAAATGTTTGTATTTGAAATGAGAGCATGTCTGCAAGTTTTTCCAGGTGCCGTAAAGACCAGTATTTCCCATAATTTTAGACTTATCAAGTGTTGCGAAAACTCCTCCCTTTAGAACCTCCCCTGTTAACTTGTTTGAAGAAAGATTGATATGTTTAATAATTTTCATCTCTTTGAAAGCCATCGAGATTACACCAGACAAATTATTGCTAGAAATATCAATTCCTCAATATTTTTTAGATGAGTGACTGATGCTGGTATCAGGCCATCAAAGGAATTCCAAGAAAGATTCAAATATTACAAATTTGTGTTGTTTGATAGTGTGGCCGGAATTTCCCCTGAGAAGTTGTTGAGAGACACATGTATATCTTGGACCATTAACATTTTGTTCATTACTGAAAGAGAACCTTGTAGCAAATTATTGAAAATGTTGAAATAGAACTAGAGATTTGGAAGACTTGCAACTTGTGGAGGTATGTTACCTGTGAACTGGTTGTAAGACAAGTCCACCTTTTCCAAATTTTGGCATCATCCTAAATGGGCAGGTATTTTCCCTAACAATTGATTGCGATCAAGAAGAAAAACTATTAGTTGAGGAAGATTTCCAAGACTATTTAGAATTTGCCTTGAAAACATGTTTTCACTCAATAATAACAACCCATGCCTTATTCCCTGACACAAATGTTTTGGAATTATTTTATATAAATTGTTATTATTGAGATACAATCTTTCTAGGTTTGGAAGTTGATTGAATGTGGATGGAATGGTCCCATTTAAAAGATTGTCACCTGAATTTATCCCTGTCAAGTTTGTCACGTTGCCAATTTCATTTGGTATGTTTCCCTCAATTTTATTAGTATCCAAGATGAAATAGGATAATGCCCTTGAGAGCTGGACAACTGAAGAGGGAAAGACCCACTAAAATAATTGCAAGACAAATCTATTGCTTTTAAATAGGAGCAATTAGTCAAGGCTGTTAGAATAGACAAACCGTTGCTTCCGCTCACGAGATGATTTCCCCATAACACAAGAATTTGAAGGTGGAGCAATTTACCAAACTCCAAGGGAACTATGCCGCTCAGTTGGTGCCAATCACTTGAAGAAGAGAAAAATTAGAGAGGGAGCTTAGGATTTCTCTAGTGAGTTGGTTTCCTCATAAATTAAGATAGAGCAACTCTGATAGTTTATCGTAATAATTTTAAAATGGTTGCTCCTAGAATGTTACTACTCACTTTTGTAGCATAATCTTTTTTTTTAAAGGCTCTCATACATGTTAATAATTTATACTTGTCATGTATTTTTTCAAAATCAAATGTATTATTATAGAAGATATGGTGGTTAAGATTTTTGTAGTTCAAAACTGAAACTTGTACATCATATATAAATGGGCTCAATGTTAATACCTTTTAGAATTCATGGATTTTAAACTAGGAATACATAAATTGAATTCAAAGGAATTATTTAGGAATATTATTTGAATCATAGAAGATGTGGTCGTTAAGATTTTTGTAGTTCAAAAGTGAAAGTTCTACATAATGTATAAGTGGGTTTGGTGTAGCCAATTTCATTCTAGATATAATATGGAGTTTTCAATCTCTTCATCCAAGTTCAACCCTCAACACGCAAGGCCTAAACCTTATATTAATGATTCAAATGAAATCAATGGGCCCACTCGATGGCTAATAGTGTAAAAGTAAATTAAATTTGAAATATTAAAATAACCTACATTATTATTACATTATATAAAGAGTCTAAAGTATATGTTTTTTCAAAAAAATAATAATATGTAGATATATTATAATTAAAAGGCTTGATACAAAAAAAAAAATCACTCTCAAATAGTTTGGCATTGAAGCAAATAGTTTAATAAATTACATTAATAAAAAAATCAATCTTGATGTTATTATTTGCTACATATAAATTTATAAATCCACTATATCATCATTCATTATATAATTTTTAATTATTTTCCCTCTATCTTCTTTCCATTTTCATACTTTCAATGTATAATCCATTTCTCATCGATAAATAATTCAAGTCATAATCAATTGAAAAACTATTTAGTGGATCTACATAGTCTAGTGCAACTCTAACTTCCAATATATCTCCATAATTATTAAGCATTCAAATGTAATTAAACCTCTCTTTACATAAAAACAATCTTGGTCTTCATAAACATAAGGCATAAATGAGATAGTCCTCAAGATATTTATAAAACAATCAAAGAATTTGTAAGCCAAATAACCTTTCTAGTTATTCTAGAGAGAGTGTTGTAAGGAAAGAGAGGTCTTCAATAAAAGGAGAGATGGTCCCAACTAAATCCATTTCAGTGAGATCCAAGGAAACCCCACATTGTCAAATATGAGAGCAAGTAACACCAATGTAATTACCTAATGGTTAAGGATTTTAGAGAGTGACTTAGTCTAAATAGAACCAATAAAAATGACTTTGAGATTAAGAAGGTAAAGGGGATATAAATTTTACAATTATGATAGTGCAATTTATTTAAATGACTTAAAATTTGGTTAAAAATACTTATCTAAGGAAAAATGATAATTTTGAGGTCATGAAAGAATTGTATTTTACCTTAGCTTCCCCTACCTTAATCATAAAAGTTATAATAAAAATTACTCTTTCTCAAGGACCAAAATGTCATGAGTGTGCCTATGCAATGCAAATCAAATTAAGGATAACATACCAAATTTGGTTTCTAAGTTCAATTTTTTTAGGTTTCATATGGTACCTCTCCACATCATTTTAGAGAGTAGATAATTAAGGGATTTAAACATTGTGTTGCATATAAAGATACAAAAGGACTAGTGAGTGGACATATTGGAATCCTAAATATGAGGGTTTAATTTCTTTTTTGGATTACTATGTTTAAATTGATTAGGCTATGCTTTTGGAATGGGAAAAGCAATAACTTAGTCTAGATGGACCTTGGGATGCTTCCACTTTGTATTAATTTGTTAGTTAGTCTTTGGTGTTTTGAATCTAATTTTAATTATGATTTTTGTTCAACTCAGGGTTAAATTTTAAAAAGCATCATTAGATTACCTATTGAATGTATTTAACGAATCTAAGAAAATTTGATTCATAACTGTGATGAGTCTTCCATGGGAGATGAAAAATCTATCTAGTTTCTAGAGGAGCAAAATCAAGTAGTTTCCCATTTTTTTTATTTTTTTTGTACAACCATTCAGAGGTACCAAAAGATAGATGTCAAACAAAACCACTGAAAGGCTATGCCAAATGGTCCTACCAAATGGCTGCATCAAATGAAATAAATTGAATGACTTGTGCCAAATGGTTTATGTTGAAAGATTTATAGTGTGGGTTCTACCAATTCATTTCAGCTTGTTGCCTTATTTGATATCGGGGGTGGTTGTCAAAATTATATTTTGATATTGGGGACCAGTTGTACTATATATATATGAAAAATTGAAGTTTAATCTAAGATGTTATTGTAAACAATTGGCAATCCAACCCCAAAATAAATTATATTCCTAAAGTTTAGGCGATCTGGACCTATGTACCGACCCTAAAACATCACCAAAACTAAAATTTGAAAATTTGAATATTCATGAATTAACAAATATTCACTATTAAAATTTACCATGGTTGAACTATGTTAATTTCTAAACATTTACAAGATAATTACGAGTTATATGGAATAATTAAAGTTTCACTTAAGTATTTTTTTAAAACAAAGAGGCATAACCTATAATGTTTTTCGAGGGTGGTGGTGGAGTTCCAAGTTCATAAATATATTTATAAAAATGATCAAAATTAAATTTGATATCCATTTCATCATCATATAGGATTATTTTTATTCTTTATTGAAGAAAAAATCAAAAAAATCATGATATCTTGTGCAAATGGTGATATTTGGAACCCCTCTTTTTTATCTAAAAATATTTTTTGAACTTGGCTTTATGGTATAACTAGTTGTTTGAGCTATTTTTCACTATAAAATGGTAAATTTGAGGATAAGGTGATGGATTTGTTAATCAATGTGAAACTCTTAAATAGGCAAAATTATGTGATAAATCCAAGATAGGCACTTTAAGATTGATAAATACATATCACATTTTTTAGATGGATATATTTAACATATCTGAGCTAGTTTATGTTATGGGTGAGAGTATAATAGTATGTCTCACTAATCAATGGTAATTGTGTTTACTTTTTATCTAGTTTACATAATTTACAACATCGAATTATTTTTACAAAATTTTAGATATGTTAATGCTCATAAGTGTTTGATTGAAATGTTTCCTATGCTTCAAGGACAACATGGGAAGTTATATGAGTGTGGCACTACAAATATCAAAGAACCACTATAGAAGGTTAGATATTGTCTATGTTAATGCATAGATAAAAGATTACTAGGGGAAAGAGGAATATTAAAAAAAAATGATGTACCAAAATAAAATGAATTATTCCTCTCTTTGAATATAACACAAAGTTAAATGAAATGTGTAAGTCGAAGTATATTGGCACAATGCATCAACTAAATAAAGAGGGAAGATCTGACTCAAATATGAAAATGGATTTAGATAATCAAGAAGAAATATAGAGGGTAAACAAATGAACAAAACCACCTTTTATCAATTACAGGAAAATATACACAATTTATATTCATTATAAGAAAGAATTGATAATATTATTTCATAACATAGAAGTTGAGGCTAAAATAATGCATTAAAAAAAGCATGGATCTAAGTATATATAAGGAAGAATTATCTTTTTAATAAGAGTTGATCACATATATAGAGAAGAAGAATTCCTAGTTATCAAATACCAAAAGTAAAAGAGAATTTCATACAAAAGCTTCCATGTGTTCCATGTTGTGTCCAAATCCTATAGATTTAGTGACCCAAAAAATATTTTCAAGTTTATTTAGAGATGGGGCCAAATAAATCCATACCAATGAGATTTAAGGAAAGTACACAACGTTGATGATGAGACCAAGTAATGTTAATCCAATTATAGGTGTTTTGATTGGAAGACCAATCATGTAAAGAATGAACTATGAGGGAATTCTTGAAAGAGAGAAGAACATGTTGATCAGAATAATAAGGAGAAGAATGCGATATTTGAATAAGCAGAAGGAGGAATAAAAGCAACAGAGGAACCATATTCAATCTTGTCTTTCTTTCATGTAAATGAGAAATGGTATGGATTAAAATCTGTAGGCTCTCAAATTTGTAGCCTCCACTAGTGAATACAACCACCATGTTGTGTGGTGAAAATTAGATTTATCTTTTTAGCTTATATATAGTGAGGGAAAAATGAAGGAAATGGATAAGAATAAATAAATACAAAAAATGGTGATAAGAGGGTTTTTCCATATTAATCACTAAAATATATATGTACTTGATATTTAAAATAAAATTAATTTATTATAATCTTAGTGAAACTGACATAAAAATGTGTATCATTTTTATAAGTGTAGCAGATAATATTGGGATTCTTATAGTAAAAGAATGTTTTGAATAGGTATTTATATATACATTAGGCATATTATATTTACAGATTTTAGAAATACTATGTTTCTATTTTTACTTGACATTTTGAATCACGAACCATGATCCATCATTAGGAGAAAGAGACTTATGATAGATCATGGTTAGTGATCTAAAATGTAGAGCAAAAAATATTTTAAATATAGTTTTTATAAATTGTGAAAGCATAAAATCTTGAATTAAACATGTGGGAAACATAATGTCACATTTTAAAAACAAATGTTTACAACTTGAATCATTGTTAAAATTACTAGAAAAAAATGTTTGAAACTTATACAAGTAAAGAAGCAATGCATTTTACAACTATAATAGAAAAAGTTTTTCAAATGGACCCAACAATTTTTTATCTAGTTTACATAATTTAAAACATCAAACATTCTTTCTAAAATACATTATTATGCTTTCACCCTAAAATGCCAACAAGACTCTATATTAATATTTAAAAAAAAATTAAAAATGAATGGTTGTGTAAGGTTTCTACATTTTAAATATCCAATCATTCAAGTCTGATGAAATGATAACATGTTACGTAAATTTTTTAATTAGTAATCAAATTAAAATTTATAAATATAAGGCAATATGGAAACTGTTGTGAATAATATGAAATTTTTACATAAAAATGATTTATAGGAATATAGAGATGAAAGTGAATGGAAGAAGAAAAATGTCATACAAATTACATTATAATTATAACCAATCCCTATGGTTAAGGGTTGTATTGTGAAAGTTCACATTAAAATGCTTTTATCATTAGATTTATAAAAAAAATCTATAAATCCATTTTATTCAAAATATATCTAAAAAAATGGAAAAATATTATATCAAAAAGTAAGGATGGTGAAATTCATCAAAAATATAAAATTATTATGTGAAAAAAATTATACTTAATAAAAATATTAAAAAATGTGACATATTATTGAAAAAATATAGAATATTAGTTTATGAACGTATATATACATTAAAATTAACATAATTTATTTTTATTAATTTATTTTTTTAAATTTTTATGTAAGTAATCATATTAAATGTAAATAATTTTTGAATAACATACATCTTTAATTAGATGACCTTATTTTATAATTAAATAAAAATAAAAAAAATTGAGTTTTATTTAAAAATTTGACAACTCATATTTCCAATAAATTCTATTTACAATCAACTATAATATTTTAAAATATAATTTTATTCTTTTTCAAATTTATAACATTTTAATTTTTTCAAAATAATATAAGAAAAAATTAAAATATAGAAAAGAATAAAGAAAACAAAATTGAGTAGAGTATTTCTCCATTATTAACTCATATTTTTGTACTTATTAAAAGAACTTAATTAATATTATTTATTTATATATATAAAAAAATATTATGTTTAATTAAAAGCTTCCATATGTATAATTAAAGTTAAAATATACTAGGTTATATTAATAATAAAGAAAGATAAATTATATTGGTGATAAAACAAGATAGTCTATATGCATATCCATATCCATATCCATATCTATACTCTCTAGTTTTACTTAGAATAAAATTATATTAAAATATGGAATTAAGAAAAAATTTAAAGTCCAAAATAACATATCAAATTATAATATTATAATGATATTTTTAAATAAATTTATGAATTCTCATAGTGAAATGACTTAACAATGTAGTTAATAAAAATGGATATTAATACATAGTTGCTTATATTTTTTAGTATATTAAAGTGTTACTTGGATAATAACCAACTAATTATAATCTATACCATTCATATTATTTCACCTAAGCAAGGAGGCTTTGTGGTAGGATGTCAAATATTAGATGGTATATTGTTTGAAGGTATTGAGTGATCGATATATGTGATCAGTAAATTAGATATAAGAAATTATTGTGATGACATGCTCTCCACATGATGATGTGACTACATATGATTATATATTTATCACATGATACAATTAACTCTTCATTTGAGATGAGTAACTTGCAAGCCCTACATCTCTTATCTCAAAAGGGAGGCATCACAATAAGTTTGTTTGAGAGATCCACTCCCTCATAAATAGATAAAAATAAAATTTATGATATAGTAAAGATTTCAAACATATAGATACAAAAATCCAAAGATTCAAAATAGTTCAAAGATCAGATTCTATAACAGAGTACAAGTTTTCAAAGATTCAAAGTAAGTTAGAAATCAAACACATAACAAATATTGACAAATTAAAACAAATTATGGTTAAATATTAAATGCATATGCAATCATTTTTCAAAGACTCAAAGCACATAATCATATACACTTGAATGCATATGCATGGGCATATGCAAACAATAATAATAAAAATACAATTTTTACCATACAATCATAATTGAGCATATAAATGTATGGCATTCTATATTATTTTGTCATAAATTCAGGGAGCATAACACATTTTCATGCTCATATATGCACATTTTTTCAAAGTTTCAAAGGCATGATACTTGGTCATGCACTTTTGTCAAAGATAAAAGTTATAAATAAAAATGGCATGATGCTTGTTCATGCACATTTTCAAATTTAAAAGTTATGGTAAAAAAAGGAATAATATTTGTTCATGCACATTTTCTAAGTTCAAAGTCACAGTTTCAAAGTCATGATACTTGTTCATGCACATTTTCAATGTTTAAATTTATAGTTTAGTTTAAATCTATGAGAAGGGAGATCATGATGGGGGCATGGATATTCTTCATTATCTTTCGATCATGCAAATAAAATCTAGATCCATCTACAAAAATGTGACTCAATCTATTTTAGGTAATGTACGTTCAATTCTAGTGACACTCAAAGGCCTTGGTATTATTTATAGTGAAACCATTGTGTGGTTCCACATTTTATTACAAGTTATGTATGTTATATTCTAGTGACACTCAAAATTCTTGGCATCACCTATAGAGAACCCATTATGGTTCCACCTTTTTGGATTAATACATTAGGTACTACACTTCATTCATGAGAGTTGGATTATGCATCTTTCCAACTCAAGGGATTGATTAGTTATTCAAAATTAGGACTTGATCAATCTCAATTTTCTATTACTTAAAATTATTTAAATTTTTTAACAAGGAGTCATAGTTATCCATTATAAGTTACAAATTAAAAATAAATTTGGTTTCATTTCTATGTAGACATACTCCATTGATTTCTTTTCAATTTACAAAGTTTAGCTTTTTCAAATTTCAAAATAGACAAATGATTACTTAAAATATTGTTATAGGGTTTATTAAATTTGTGTGCCTTAAACAGTTAGATTATCCTCTCAAAGACAAAGTGTGTTGTACACACTCAGATTTAATTCTTTCTCCTTTACTCTAGCAATTACATTACTATAATAAAGTGAGGAAATATAGACACATACATTTGGTCATAAGTACTTGACAATGTTAATTCTTGGCACATATTTAAGAACATGTGTTTTTATCAAGGATATGAATCTCATCATTCCTCTAAGCCATTTATGTATATGCAACTTCAACCTTTTATTTTTCATCGTTATTATATAGACCCTGTTGACCAAATTTAACTTTTAGGTCAAATTGGGGCACCCCTAGGTAAAAAATTAACTTCTAGATGTTTTATGGGGGTAAAATTTATTTTCATGGGTGTATTACATATTATTTTATGTCATTCAGGGTCATCCTAATCTTGGTCTTATTATATTAGTCACTTTGTCAATTTAGCATCATTTTATGTGCTTTTAAGGGTCATTAATGCAAGTTACACATTTCCTAAGGTGCTTAGGTGTCATATTTTCATTTAAAACATCCAATATGTCAGTATAACTATTATATATGTCATTATATTATAATATTGTAGGGAGAAAATGGTATTTGTACAACTCATGGGGAAGTTTGACATGTGGGAGAATATCATGAAGGGTACCTTCATATTCTTAAAAATCATCCTAATGTTTGTTTTTCCTTGTAAATTCCATTTTGAGGCAAAACCATTTTTCACCTTTCTTGGTTTCCTAGACACACAAAAATGACTTTCAGGTTTTTACTTAGTACAGACAACTGAAGATGTTTCAAATAATTTTTTTTTGTGAGGTTGTACTAAAATTAGATATATTAATTTACATATAAATATTTTGAATAATTTTTACTTGTGCTTCATGAACCATCCTCATGAAGTTAACTATAATTTTTTGGTAGATATTTCATGTACCCTATAGGTTTTGCTCTATTTTGGTTAAATTCGTATGAACCAGTTGCTGATGTTGACTCCATAATATGTTTAATTCCTTATAATATGGTATGTATTCTTAGTTTCATATTTCATAATGTTTGGATGAGTAAGTTAGTCAATGATGCAAGAAGGTATCACCATATGCAGTTTTAGTTGAAGTGCTTCTTATTTGTTGAGTGTTTTTCTCCTTTAAAAGTCTCATATAGATATTAAATGTTTTTACAAAAGTATATGAGTCATTTTAACACCTCCTATAATGTTTTGGTTTCACCATGACATTCTTTGAGTAGTTTTCAAGCTTATCTTACTCCTTTATCAACTCCATGTCTAATTTTAGTTACAATCACATGTATGGGATTCTCCATCTTGTTTCTAGAGTTGTATTCATAGTGTATCAATTGTACAAGCCATAAATAGTTGAATAAATACCATTGGGAGGTTTTTTAAAGGTGCAAAGGTGGTCCTAAACATATTCACCATGCTCAAATAGTCATTTGATGTTTTTGATTGCTCCATCCCATGTATATGCAAGCAATTTTCATGTTGGAAAGGGTGTATAAAATCTATTTTCAAAGTTTCCTTGATGGATATCACTCACTTTATGGTTTAAAAATTCATTTGAGAGGTTTTTAAGCTATTCCTTAACATGTTCTTGGTCAATTCAATGTCCTGCATGCATAAAACACCCTTATGTACACCTATAGGGCCTTGTTGATGTTATATTAAGGTATGGAAGGGTAAAATATGTTTTAAAACCTCTTATCATTCATATATGTCTATTGGAATGCTTAATATAAGTATATAAAGTTCACTTGCATGGGGATTTTCATGTTATTCAGTTTCTAGCCCACTATGGTGTATCAAAACATCCACCTATAGGTCGCTGAACAGGTTACTAAAGTGATTTCATGGAGAGGATGAAATAATTATACATCTATTTAAGGTTTTGGTAATGTCTATAGGCCATGATAGACTCATACAAAGTGGAAAATGAGCAAAGGAGTGTGCAATCATGTTGAAGAGACAAAGGACTAGTTTAGGGAGGTTTTCACTAAAATGACAAAACATAGACCAAAGATATTTTTTTAGACTCCTTATGACATACTTCTAAGAGGTTTCAAGGACTAAAATAAGGTGAATGTATATCCCCTATCACAAAAAATATATTTTCCAAGAATAAGATTCAAATATTAGATGGAGATAGGTTTTTAAAGGTCTCAAACATGCCTAAAAAAACACTGGAATACTTTAGTAACATCTACAAGCCTGTAGGAACAAATGATATTTTGTCACCCCAAGGAGAAAAATTGAGAAAAACCTCATGAATAGGATGGAAAAAATGATGGGATGAGGTAAAATTATTTTAATTTAGATAATAAATGATTGAGATGTTCCCTTACAACCTCCTTGACTGTCTATAGGTGTCCCCTTACAGAGGAAACACCCCTACAATAGGGTCTTAAGGACAAAGGCGTCTTAGGCCAAAGAGAGTATAGTTTGAGCTTCCATAAAACATATAAGTGGACATAAGATAATTATAGGTGTAGTATGAATTTAAAGGGAGTTAAAATATGTCTATGAACATAATGATAATCTTAGTTAGGGCCATATGTACCTACAGGTAGGGGTGTCTCAGTCTAACAGGGTATGAGATAGTGACCCCAACCTTAATGCATTTTTGATGATTTGAGATCCTAAAATGGTGATTTAAAGATTAATTATTCATTTTTTTAGAAAAATGTGTTTCAATGGAGTCTTTTAACATCATAGACAAGCCAATTATAAGCATGGACACCTACAGATAATAGTCAGACTAGGAATGTCTCAGTCAACAATTCACCAAGTTAAAAGCAAGGTATAATTGAGGTTTTTCGTAGAATTAATGATTTTTTTATAATTTTAAATTATTTAATTAAATTTTTAATAGTTTCATTCACTTCATCACTCACCATGAACAAGGCTCAAGTGAGAAAATAAACACTTAATGAAGAGTGTCTTAGTCAATATCTAAAAAGGCTTAGTCTTGAAGATCAAGGTACATAGGTAGGGTTAACAAGAGATTAAACTTGATGAATAAAATGTAAAACCTAAATAAATGTCATGTTAAATCCATTAAATATAAAAATTATCTAAAAAACCTACAAAATACCTCTTCTACCCCTATGCGCACCTAAAACCACTATGTTGAAGTCTAAGACATGAAGGTGAGAGGAAGACATGAAGATGTTTGGGTGAGGAAGGAAGTTTTGCATAAACATAATATGGATAATTATTTATTAATTAATGGTTATAAAAAATCCAATTCCACTTCAAACATGTCCATACACTTTTATTTACTTGGCCAAAGCTATTAGTCCGCATAGGAGTCAGGAAAACTCTTGGCCCAATAGATGAACATGTAGAATCCAAGGAAAAGAGTGTTTTTGGATGAGTTAAAATATTCATGAGAATTAATTTTATATTATAATAATGTTTAATAATCCTATAATCATGATTTTATCATGAAATGTTCACTCTTAGGTGGGTTTGAGGAAAATGCAGGAAAACCAGATTTTTATAAGCCTTTTGGGGCATTTAGAGTTCGTTAGGCACTTAAACCATGGAATAAAGAAAAAAATTGGTAAAAAATGATAATAATTGATTTTAATAGATCTTTAAATATTCAATTTTCCATGGGAATGAGTGATATACCTCACTATTTTATCTTAGAGGTCATCCTGTCTAGGAAAATCAAACTTTGGCAAAGTAAGCTAGTGAGGGCAAAATGAGAAAAAGACTTGATACGAAGCTGTGGGAATATCATGGAAACATGTATTGAGGTTAATGGAAGGTTAAAGGTAATATACCAAGATTAGATGTCTCTCTAGACCAAAATTTCCCTTGCATACTATCCAACTAAGCAAGCTTTCACTAGGTTTAGTTGGTGAATGAGAGAAAAGGAAGAAGTGGAGTGCTTGGAAGGTTGTCTGGTGATCCTAATTTTTTTATGAATAATTAATAAGTATAATATGAAATACAAAGCATAAAATATCATATTAGATAGTCCAAACATGAAAAATACATGTTAAATCCTTTAGGCCTTCAAAGGACCAAGAACCAATTTGGGGTCCATCTTATTTTCCAACTCTTAGTGGACTATCCAGATGCTTTTAAAATGTTAAAGGGATGAAATTTTACCTATTTAAGCTTTTATAGTTAAATTAAACCTATAAGAAATCTATTTCTAGCCCTAACATAGTCCAAGCATGTAGGAAAAGAGGAAAATAAGCTCGATGGGTGTCTTCAAGTGCTCATATCTTTTTTAAGACTATGCATGGGAACAAGAGGAATTTGGAAGAGTTATCAAGGTCCCTTGGCTTCAATTTTATGGAATTTAGTAGAATATTCAACTTCAAAGCTTTTTGAACAAATCTTAAGACCTGAAACTACCTAAAACACTTCTAAACCCTTAGCCAAGCTCTGATGGAGAAAATGAGCTTAAAAATTTATCCTAATTAAATAGTTTGGCAAAAAAAGTTATTGTACCATGTAGAGGACTCCCTCAGGATATCTCCCACCAAGATGAGTTATATAGAATTGTATGAAAAACATGAGAAACAAGGTTTTATTGATCATTTTTTGTGTTGTGTAGGCTACAAGAGGAGTTTGAAGATGGAATAAAGATTGGGTGGAAGCTTAGAAATTATAATAACTCCATATGGATATTTTATTCCAAGAAAAAAATCATAAGTTTCTGAACTAGATATCTCCTTGTAGCCAATAAAAATAGGCATAATGGACACAAGGGTGAGAAGGGTGAAAACTCCAAGTGTGAGCCCTTTTAAAGCATGATTGATAACTCTAAAGGTATATCCTTTGAGTTTGTGAAATTACCTTTGTATTTTGTCAAAAGGTTTAGGTTTGTGAATACCCATCCTTATTCAAGAGAGTTGGTGTTTAAGAAGTCTAAGTTCTTGTTTAGTTCAACTCCTAATACTCATAGTTCACATTCCAAGATGGATATAAACCAACCTTTTATACCTTTCACTGGATCATCTCCTTTGAATCTTGTCCAATATGACCAAATTCCAAGAGCAACCCTTAATAATGTTGTATCTTTTAGTGTATAAGGTCCTATTACTACCATTGAACATATTAGAAACATATAAAAATTATGTAATATTCATAATATTACCCAAGAGAATGTGGATATTAGGTTATTGGCATTATATTTCAAAGGTAAAGCTTTGGATTGGTATGGGACTCTACTTGAAAATTCTATTGGTTCAAGGGATGAACTAGGAGATATATTGACTAAGAGGTTTGGAGAGAAGAGTGATCATCTATCACTAGTTGAGAAATTGAACACTATCAAAAGGTCATCAAGAGAGTTTATTCAAGATTTTAACACTATATTTCAAAAAACATGGGATAGGATCCCAACCCGTGTGAGACCTACTCCAAACTATTCTTTCTTGTAGTATCTAAAAACATTGAATAGTGATGTGTCCATGATGATTCAATCCATGGATGGAAACACACTACCTTCTACCTATGAGATAGCCATCAATGCTAAGAATTATCTTATTTTAGTAGGTAAGATTTCTCCTAGGCCACCAATGCTATTATTTCCTGATTTGCAACCTCTTATTCAAGTTACATTACCTACCTTGGCTCCTTTGCCTAGTCAAGAAAGGTCTTCCATTGCCCCAAAAATGAGATTCATGAAGTCAAGAGTTTGCTCCAAAGTGTCACTAATGAATTTTTTTTTCTCAAAAGGCAATGAGCTTAAATTTATAGGCCATACAAGTCTTACAATCAGTTTGGGTAAACCAATATGTCTCCTTTTCAAGGCAATAATGAAGGACAATGTCAAATCACTCAAGCTAGACCTTACCAAAGTTACACTATTAATGTTGCTTCATTTTCCAAAGATCTTATTCCCATTAAAAACAACTTTTTTCAATAACAACCATGTTATCCTTCTTATGACTAAAATCAAGGCCAAGTTGCATATGCCAATGAAATGCCCAGTCAAGACATGACAATACAAGAAAATCAAGCATCTCAAGTTCCCACTTTTGAGATGCCAATAGAAAATGGAATACAAATTTTAATGGAGATTTGAAAAACATAATCTGATTATACTCTCATAAATCGTTTGGAGGGAGAGTTTTGTGCCATTAATCATTTTGGGAATTCAAGTACTGTGAATGCTAGTGTGTCGTATAACACTAGGCCTAAGAAGAGGGTTGTTGAAGAGATTCAAGGGGATAATAAAGGACCTATTTTGACTCCTACATCATCTCCAATGGTTAGTGGGTCTAAATCAGCCCTTAAGGTGCAAGAAAATTAGAAGTCTTAGAATGTAAGGCATGATCCTAAACATCCACCTTCACAAGCTACACCATAAGGTACTAGTTCTTCCAAAAAACCTTCCAAGGTGAGAAATCCTTCTATTAATTTTGTGTATCAAATGAAGAAGTTTTACATGAAATGAATATTTCATTATGGGATTCATCAGAAATACTTGGACAAAAGGACATGCTTCAAAAGGAATTATAAGGACTTGATAAGCAACTTAGATCAACTAGGAATGAAAATGTTGTCTTGGTAAATGGAACTCGGCCCATTGATGAAAAAGTAAAGAAGACTAATAAGAATAATTTTTACCTATATTTTATTATTGGTGATTACCTAGTTCACAATTACATCATAGATAGTGGGGCTAGTACTTCAGTTATACATAAGTGTATATCAGATAAGTAGGCCTCAAATATGAGCCAATGGCTAAATGAATTTCACAACTGGATAGATGAACATCAAAGACCTTGGGAGTATTCAAGGATTTGAACTTGGTTTTACATGCTTGTCCTAATTTTTCCATCCCTCATGATGTGGTTGTGGCATATTTTCCTCCATACTTTTCTCTTATTTGTCAAGAGAGTTTACAACTAAGATAGGTGGATAATTGGTAGCCAATTAGTCTTATATAGTTTTTAGGATAAAGTATGATACTAAAGTGCAGATTGAATCAGATCCTATCCACCAAAATAATATAGATCCTTACATGCCTAAAGTGGAAAATGTCAATTATGCCATTATTTATGAGGAATAAATTCACATTGATCAATCTCGAACATCTTCTCTTGAAGGAGTTTTTGATTTGTATTTAGATGAATGGGGAAATGAACACTATGAGCATGATCCTTACAAATTAATAGAGGAAGCTATTCTTGGAGTATGTTTCATTCATGAGGAAGACTCTTTCATGCCAAATTTGATGAAGCCAAGTGCAGACATGGATGGTTTATGGTAGCTTTTATTTGATGGATCCAGAAGTAAGATTGGGGTAGGTGGTGGAGCAATGTTGGTTTATCCTTCCAAGGAAAGGTAATTTTCCACTTTTAGATTTAAATTCTCTTGTACTTGTATTGTGGTAAAACATGAGGCCCTAATTCATGGCCTTGAGTGGGCTAGGAAAAGAGGTGTAAAATAATTACAAGTGTATGGTGATAGTGAGTTGATTGTGAATCAAGTAACATGCCACATTATGACTAAGAACTCTTTACCTAAGTCCTATAAGCATAGAGTGTGGGATCTTGTGAAATATTTTCAAGATTTAAACATCAAATATATCCCAAGAGAAGACAACAAACATGTTAATATGTTGGAATCAATTGGATCTCATTTTGATGTTTCAAAAGGGATAAGAGAAGATAGGAATCAACCACATCTTAAGGTGATTATAAGTCCCTCCATACCATATAATGTCACTAATTGGAAAGTTTTTGATAGTGAATAAAAAATATCACTTTTCATACAAGAGAAGGCTAAGTTTTCTTCTAATAATTAGTCTAAACTACAATAATAATATAGAGGGAATATTGTATAATTGAAGTCAAACAAGCTCCCTAAAGGCCTAGTCATGCTTGAGAGTATCTTTAATGATGATGACCAGTTGAAGAGGAAAAAGGTAATGATATCTACTAAGCAATAAAACTATGATAAATTATAAATATTCAAGGATAAGATGCTTGCACTTGGGAAGGTATTTACTAGTGAAGAGAAACATTCTTTCATTGAGTTATGCAAGGAGTTTTCTGATGTCTTTGCATGGGAATATAGTGATTTGAAGGGATTTGATCCAAACTTAGCTCAACATAACATAGAGATAGATGAGGATGCTAAGCCTATCAAGCAAAGACAAAGTCCAATCAATCCTAAGATTGAGCTTCTCATGAAGAAGGGGCTTACTAAGTTGATTGAGTCTAAAATCATCTTTTCTATTAAGCATTCATCTTAGTTGTCAAACTTAGTCCCTATTAGGAAGAAGAATGGGGAAATCAGGTTATGTGTTGATTTTAGGGACTTGAATAGAGTTTATTTGAAGGATCATTATCCCTTCACTTCCATGGAGAAAAATTTTCAAGTTATAGTAGGTAGTAAAATGTCTTCTCTCCTTGATGGGTATTCTGGGTACAATCCGATTTTGGTGAAGGAAAGTGATCAATATAAGACAACCTTTACTACTAAATTGGGTACATATGATTATAGTAAAATAATTTTTGGCTTGCCTATTCTTGGATCTACATTTTAATGTGCAATGGATATGGCTTTTCAAGGACTAATAAATGACAATGTGTTGATGTATCTTGGTGATGTCATAGTTTTTCTAAAGATGCAATGGATCACTTGAATCACCTTAGATAGATTTTTGAGAGATGTAGAGAGTTTGGAATCACTCTTAACCCAAATAAGTGTGTGTTTTCTTTCCATGTAGGCAAAATTTTAGGACATGTTATCTCAAATAAGGGCCTATCCATAGATCTTGAAAGGGTTAGGGCAATCTTGGCATTGGCTTTGCCCAAACATAAGAAAGGTTAGTAAAGTTTCTTTGGGAAAATTAATTTCATGATAAGCTTCATCCTTGATTTTTATAATTTAGTCAAGCCTATAACCTATATGTTAAGGAAGGATGAAGTTTTCACTTGGACTAGGAGAAGGAAGGAAAGTTTTGAAGAGATTAAACAGGACATTGCCCAAGATCCAACTCTTGCAAGTCCTAATTTTTCAAAGGATTTCAACTTGTATACCTTTGTAAATGAGGAGGTAATCTCTTCCATGCTTACTAAATTGAATGAATAAAACTTGGAGCAGCCTATTGCCTTCTTTAGTCAATGTTTGGAGGGTTATGAGGTAAGATACACCTATGTTGAGAAGCAAGTACTTTCAGTTATCAGGAATATAAATAAGTTTAGGCATATATTATCTAAAAACAATATCCACATATTGGTACCTAATCCTAGTGTCAAAGAATTCATTTTGAGCAGAAATTTGAATGATAAAAGGGTTGGTTAGATCAAAAAAGTGATGGAGTATGATGTAAAAATCAAGACAACCAAGCTAGTAAAAGGGAAAGGGTTATGTGAGCATCTTGCTTCAGATTTGAAGGAACAAAAGAAGGTTGTTTTATCACTTCATGATGAACCTATGATAGTTTCATCTTCATAAATAAAGAGTTGGACATAAGATATGATCCATTTTATCCAAATTGGTGAGTGCCCACAAGGCCTTGATAGATCTAGAAGAAAGTACTTTTGATTACAATCTACTCCTTATGTACTTGTTGATGGATTGTTGTTTAGGAAGGACTTCTTAGGTGTGTTTTGAAGGTGTGTTGAATCATATCAAATTGATAAAATATTGATTGAGTTTCATTATGAACCAACTGGTGGTCACTTTACTCCAAGAACCATAGATACTAGGATTATAATGGTTGGATACTTTTGGCCTAGTTTGTTTAAAGAAACCCATGCTTGGGTAAAGAAGTGTTAAGCCTATACTCTATTTGATGGTAAAAAAAAGCTTGTTGCCTTGCCTCTTCATCCAATTCAAGTTGATCAACCCTTTATGAAATGGGGTTTAGATTTCCTAGGCCTAATCAACCCACCTTCTAGTGTTGGCCACAAGTGGACGTTGACTACTAGAAATTATTTTACAAGGTTGGTGGAGGATATTGCTCTCAAGGAAGCAAACGAAAGTTTAGTTTTAGACTTATATGAAGGCATAGTGACAAGTTTTGGAGCTCTTTCAACAATAATTTTAGATAATGTATTGGCTTTCCTTGGGATGAAGACAAGTGAATGGACTTTGAAACATGACAGCTATCTTAGTACTTCCTCCAACTATTATCCATAAGGGAATGGACTAGCTAAGTTCACCAACAAAAATCTAATCAAGATCATAAAGAGGACAATAGAGGAGAACCAAAGGACTTGACACTCCAAGTTGAAGATAGTGCTTTGGGATAATAGGATCACTCCAAAAAGAGAGATTGGAAACTCACCATACACACTTATTTTTGGAAGAGAAGCTAGATTACCTATTTCACTTGAGCTACCATCCCTAGATCTCACTTATCAGCTAGAATTGATGGAAAATAAAATCATGGAAGTCAAGTTATGTGAGTTGATGGAGCTTGAAGAGATAAGAGATCAAGCTATGAAAACTATGAGAGATCACCAAGATCAAACAAAGAGATACTTTGAAAAGAAATCCTTGAAAATTAGTTTCAAAGATGGAGACATTGTTCTAAAGTGGGATGAATATAGGGCTAAAATTGGAAGACAAACAAAGTTTGATTCTTTGTGAAGTGGCCCTTATGTTATCACCCAATGAAAATAACACAATGATTTATAGAGAAGATATTCATATCCCAATCAATGGGCTATATCTCAAACATTTTTACTAAGGTTCTCCTTTATCCTTGTACATAGTTTGTTTTTTTCTTTGTGTTCCATAAGTGCCTATACAAATGTGTGAGTTTTATCTTGTGCCTTGCTTTATCTTTATTTGTTTGGTGTGGTGTGTCTGTTTTGTGTGTGTTTTAGGAAATTACTTGATAGTTTTTTTCATGCATTCATTTACTCCATTGGCCCATGATAGGATAAAGCTACTGATCCTTAGTATAGTAGGCATAATCCCCCTATGAGTCATCAATTTGTTGACCAAATTTGAGTTTTAGGTCAAATTAGAGCACCCCTAGGTAAAACATTAAATTATATATATTTTAGGGGGGTATAATTTATTTTCATAAGGTGTATTAAATATTATTTGATGTCATTTAGGGTCATCGTAGCCTTGGTCTTAGTTATATTAGTCACTTTGTTAATTTGGGGTCATTTTATATGCTTTTAAGGGTCATTAATGCAAGTGGCACATTTTAAAATGTACTTAAGTGTCCTATTTTAATTTAAAATGTCCAAAAGGTTAGTATAACTATCATGGATGTCAATTATGTCATATCAGAGTTGTTGCCAAAATCTGGATAATGCGAGTGCAATGGAGACGTGATCACACAAGTTGAAGCAAGTGCACACCACATAGATGCTAAAGTAATTTGAAAATAACACAAGATAAATTGCATAAGACAAAATGGAGAAAACTTAAATCTAATTAGCATGAGATGGCCAAAGTGAGGAATACATATAGGAGAGTACGTAAGTAACTCCTCCACAAAAGATGGACAAGGCACCCCAAGAATAGATTGTAACTCCTCCATGAAAGGTGGTGACAAGGTGCCAAGAATAGAGAAGTAACTCCCATCAAGGGAGTTACTTATGACATTCTTATGACACCTATGACACATCTATGACACACACCTCCACATAAGCTATCCTATCCCACAAATGTAGGAAAACTCCATGTATGCACAAGAAATACAATTTCCCTAATTAATAAATAGGGAAAAATAAAAACTTACACTAATACCCCCCCATAAGTGTAGCTTAGGTGGGCAGTGTGGAAATATAAAATGGGTCCCGACAACTAGGCTTGATGAGGTACCCATGTACAAATGCAATCTCCCATAAGATAAAGAAAAAGAGAAAACTCGTAGGAAAAAACTCCCCCCCAAAAGAGAGACATAAAAGAAAGAAGAGGCTAGTGGGCCCCTCCTAAAGATGATGCTACTGCAAATGTGGACTGCACCTCAAGAAGATCTCATAGATGAATGAACTTGCTTTCAGTGAAAGGTTTGGTGAAGATGTCTACAACCTACTCCAAAGACTAGAAAAATATCAAGTCAATGACCTGACTATGAATAAGCTCCCGAATGAAATGCATGTGAATCTCTATGTGGTTGGTCTGCTGGTGCTGAACTGGATTCCTACAAATTTGAATGGTACTCTGGTTGTCATAATAAATGATGGTGGGCTACCTGATAGGAATGCCAAACTTAGAAAGAATCCCCTGAAGCCAAATAGTCTCAGTAGTTGCATTAACAGCTCCCCTGTACTCTGCCTCTGTGGATGATATAGAAATAACATTCTACTTCTTGCTAGACCAATTGATAGGACCAGAACCTAGAGAGAAATTGTAACCAGAAGTGGACTTGTGAGTCTGTGAATCGCTAGCCCAGTCTGAATCTGTATATCCAACCAAGTCAACCTCTATGCCAAATCTGTAATGAATCTTGTATCTATGTGAACCCTGTATGTAATGCAAGATCCTCTTAGCTACTTTCCAATGTAGCTCATGAGGTTCCTGCATGAATCTGGAGACAAGTCCCAATGTATATGATATGTTAGGCCTAGTGTGAGTCAAGTAGATGAGACTACCAATAAGCTATCGATACTGAGTGGCATCAACCAATGGTGAAGAACAATCAGCCTCAAGCTTGAATCCTGATAGAAAGGGAGTCAGAGATGGCTTGCAATCAGCCATGTGAAATTGAGCGAATAAGTCAAGAGCATACTTAGGCTGTGCAAGAGAAATCCTTGAATTTGACTGTGAGATCTCAATGCCAAGGAAGTAGTGCAACAAACCCAAGTCTGTCATGTCAAATCTATCTTGAAGAGATGCCTTCACCACTGAAATAGCCGATGAAGAACTCCTGGTGATTAAAAGGTCATCAACATATAGAGCCAAAATTAAGAGTAAATCATCCTGTCGCAAGAAGTAGACATTGGGATCAGAATGGCACCTAGTGAAACCCACTGTGAGAAGGAAGGAATCCATCTTGGCATACCAAGCTCGAGGGGCCTGTTTGAGGCCATAAATAGATTTCCTAAGTCTGCATACTAAGGAAGAATCCTAAACAAATCTTGACAGCTACTCCATGTAGATCTCCTCCTCTAGGTCTCTGTGAAGAAAAGTACTCTTCACATCCATCTGATGCACATCCCAACCATGTGCTATGGCAATAGCCAAGGTGAGTCAAATAGAAGTCATCTTTGCAACTGGTGTAAAGGTCTCTGAGTAGTCAATGCCTACCACCTGTGAGAAACCCTTGGTGACCACTCATGCCTTGTACTTATCAACTGACCCATCTGCTATAAACTTGGTTTGATATATCCACCTACATCAAACCATCTTTCTTCCATTAGGAAGTGAAGTCAAATCCCAAGTGTGATTTTTGATTTAGGAAGAATATTCTTCCTCCATAGCATTATCCCACTCAGGTACCCCCGATTCCTCTCGAAAAGTCTGGATCTAAAACTGAAGCAAATAAGGCATGTGGATCTCTCTAAAAATCCCCCTAGTACGTCTGTCATCTACAGGATCTCCTACCCAAGTGCCAACACTTTCAAGTGTCTGTTTGGCCCAAAGTGGCCCAAAAGTGGGAGAGTCAGGTGCTAACTCCTCATCCTCTGACTGACTAGAGGTGGATGACTCTACATCACTATCCTCGCTATCTAAACTCAAAGAAGAAGAATATGTCTCTAGCTCAAGAACCTACTGTGGCTGATTTGAATCTCATGAGGAATCATCATGAAGAAGTAGATTTGATGAGGGAGAAGAAGTGTCAATTGTTGAGTCTTTAGGATTCTCTTGAAAATGGACACTTCTCTCGATGAACAACTCATGAGTGACTAGTTCTAGAAGGTGATATCCCTTAATACCATCCAGATATCCTACAAAGATGCAAGGCTTAGACTGACATTTCATAGCTTTGCATTTTTTCTTCAGAATGTGGGCCATGGCTGGGGATCTAAAAACTCTAAGGTGCTCAACATCAGGTTTCCTTTTATGCCAAGCTTTAAAGGGTGTTATCCCTTTCAAAGCTTTGTGAGGAACCCTATTTTGAATGTAGCAAGCACAATTGATGGCTTCGGCCTAGTATTGTGGTACTAAGGATTTGGAGTGAATCATATAGCTACCCATCTCTTTCAAGAACCCATTTTTGCATTCTACAACCTCATTCTATGAAGGACTATAGGTGACTGTGCACTACAAATCAATCCCCTTTATGGTGCAAAACTACTCAAACTTGATGCTGACATACTCCCCTCCATTATCAATTCGAAGAACCTTGATGGATTTGTCACTCTATTTCTCAACTAGAGCCTTGATGTTTATAAAATTTTCAAACACTTCAGACTTTTGTTTGAGAAAATATATCCAAGTGTACCTAGATAAATCATCAATGAAAGTGAGGATGTACTTGGCCCTTGTGAAAGATGGTTTGGGAAAGGGTCCCAATACATCATTGTGGACTAACTCCAAAGGTTGTGAAGCCCTCCAAGCTTTGCCTTTGTCAAATTTTGCTTTGGGATGCTTCCCAAGGGAGCACCCCTCACAAATTCCTTTTGAGAATTAGACACGAGGCAAGCCAATGACCATGTCATTTTTGCAAAGTTTCTCAAGATAGCGGTAGTTAAGGTGGCCAAACCGCTCATGCCACAATTTGCTAACTCCATCTAAATGAGTCAGCAATGCTATTGGAGAAGAATCTGATGCAAAATGTGAGAAGGTGTATAACTTGGCTTGGTGATCTGCCCTACCCACTACCACTGTAGTATCACTATGCAACTCCCTGATAGCCATTGAATCTGGTGAAAACTCAACTCTCATGCCCTGCCCAATGTGAGTGATTTGGTACACTGATAGGAGATTAGTTGAAAGAGAAGGAACACTTAGAACATTGTTGAATATTACTCCTTCCATTTCAACTAACCCTCTTCCTATAATAGAAACTGATGTGTCATCACCCAAACTAATTGAAGTCATGCTACAAGGCTCTAAAGATGAAAACTCAACTAGTGAAGAGCCCATGTGGTGAGAAGCACCTAAGTCGATGACCCATGAAGATGTAGAAGCTGTTGTAGCTACAAGGGCCTTCCCCTTTTATTTCTCCTTACCCTTACCTTTTGCCTTGGTATAATCTTGGGTAAATGAATTCTGCTTGATGGACTCAGGAACACCTATGTTGTTCTTCTCTAGAAGATGAGTTAGGTGATCTATTTGTTTTTTCATGCATTTGTGTTCATCATGCCCTATCTTTTTACAATAGGCACACTTAACCTTCTCCTTCTTAGGTTTAGCATTGGAAGAGGAAGTCTTAGTGTTGTTTTTGGCAAGATTGGTGTTTCCTTTCTTCTTCTCCTGGTCTTTGTTCTTTTTCTTCTTCTCCTTTGTTGAAGTCTTATCCTTACCATTTCCAGCTATCAAAGCTTGGGGTTGAGTAGAATTCATTGTGCCCATTTGAATTAGCTTATCTTTCTCCCTAGTCAAGTCGGCAATAAATGAATCCAAAGAAGGCATTTTCCATGTAGTGCCAAGGGCACTTTTTGTGGCATGGAAAGTGGAGACAAAGACTGAATAGCTTGGACCTAACTTTGCGAGAATAGAAAGTATGAGTTGATAATCTTTCTTCTCTATCCCACATTATTTCAATTGCAATCTAAGGGCCTTAAACTTAGTGAAGAAGTACTATAGGGTGTCAAAGTTGCTAGGACTTAGACTTATGAGTTTATTTTCGAGCTCATGACCTCTCATCTCATCAAGCTTCCCAAATAACTTTTCTAAGGTGTCCCATATGTCATTAGGAGTCTGGGAGGATTCTAAATGGAAGAGAAGTTTTGGAGACATAGACAAACTTAGTAATACATAGGCTTCATCACTACGGTTATACCACTTGACCTTTTCAGCATCAGTGTTGGGTTCTACTTCAGTACCCATGGTGATCCTATACAGCCCTTTACTTCTAAGAATGATTGACATTTTAACCTTCCATTCATGATAGTTGAAGGGTGTTAGGGGTTTAATTTGATAAGAATCCATTTTTAGCTGAATTTAGGTGAAGTTGTGTTGATTGCAAGTTGTGAAATTATGCAGAAAGGAGAATGAAAGTGAAGATTTGCAAGTTGTGAAAAGCAATCACACCCCCCAAAATATTGAGCCCCCCCCCCCAAATATGTAAGTGCACACTCAAAAGACATTGGACTCAGCTGAAAATGCGTCTTAGAGCAATCAGTGCAAGACTAAAGCAAACAGGACGTCGGACTCAGTCAAAAATGCATCCCGAGAGACTATAATTTTAGGCACTTTATAAACTAGTGCATTTTTGACAAATAACAAACCTATGCTATGGAGAATTGAATTACAAACACTTTTGCAAAAAATGGCACCCAAATCCGAGCTACTGTTTGCAAGATATTAAATGTTTAATTTTCCCATAAACTAGTGTTTTTGCAAAAAAAAGCACTAAAACATTAAAAAAATGCCTATTTTGAGAGAGAAAGTGGCCTTCCAACCACTCATTGGATTCGACATAAAATAAGGAATCCAAAGCAGGTTTTTTTGAGGGGAAATTGGCCTCCTGCCAACCTAGGCCTCACCCTTCGTCTTCGTAGGTCGAAGATATAAGTTTTAAATTGAAAACCCCCAAATTACAAAACTGTCTATAAAACTGAATATTCAGTCAAATTGACTGATTTTTGTTTTATCAAGTCAATTTTAACTAAAAAAATGAAGCATAGATAGAAATGAACAACAGGCCAAGCATCTAAGGGTCCACATGGGATGCCAAGTAAGGAAGGGGCGCCCAAAAAAGAACAGTCCAGATTTTAACAGCAGAAAAGACAAAAAAATGAATGTTCAGACCTGCTGGACAAGCTGTACGGCCTAGTTGGCACCTTGCTGGGAAAGAAAAGACTGTGGCATGGACAGAGGAAGGATGTTTGCTGCTTGGCATGGCAGAACCGAAGGTAGGCACAGAAGTGCTGACTACTGACCAGAAGAGCACGCCGTATGGCCTGCAGACTTGGAAAGAATGCAACTACTGAAGCTTGGTGTGGCAAAAGTGAAGGCCAAAGGCTAGGCACTGCTGAAGGTGTAGCAAATGGAACTGAAGACCAGAAGCTAGGTGTTGAAGCTTGGTTATAGAAGGACTGCTGTTTGGAGTTGCTGTTGCTCCCTCTGCTGCTCCACACAACAATGGCGTCCAAGAAGAGAAATAGATGAACCAGCCCCTGAAGTGAAGACAACCAAGAAACTCAAAGGCCAAGGATTTCCAAGATGTAAGAAATGATACCAGATATGATATATATATATATATATTAATTATTTTAGATCAAATCTAGAAAATAAAAAAAATAAAGAGAACTCCACTCCTCTTGATTTCAAAATGAACTAAAAGCATACCCAGACACACGATTACCATTCTTGCTCTGATACCATATTGGAGTTGTTGCCAGAATCTAGATAATGCGAGTACAATGGAGACGTGATCACACAAGTTGAAGCAAGTGCACACCACATAGATGCTAAAGCAATTTGAAAATAACACAAGAAGATAAAACAAAATGGAGAAAACCAAAATTTGATTAGCATGAGATGGCCAAAGTGAGGAATACATATAGGAGAGTACGTAAGTAACTCCTCTACAAAAGGTGGACAAGGCACCCCAAAAATAGACTGTAACTCCTCCATGAAAGGTGGTGACAAGGTGCTAAGAATAGAGAAGTAACTCCCATCAAGGGAGTTACTTATGACATTCTTATGACACCTATGACACATCTATGACACACACCTCCACATAAGCTATCCTATCCCACAAATGTAGGAAAACTCCATGTATGCACAAGAAATACAATTTCCCTAATTAATAAATAGGGAAAAATAAAAACCTACACTAATATGTCATAATATTGCAGGTTGTCTAATTGAAATTATAGAAGCCAACTAAAAAAGGGAGAAAATAGAACTTGTACAACTCATAAAGAAGTGTGCCACATGGGAAAAGATAATGGAGGATCCCTTCATATTAATAACACTCATACCAATGTTTTGTTTTATTTTTAAATGCCATTTTGAGGCCAAAACTATTCTACACTTTTCTTGGTTTCCTAAACACAAAAAAATGACTTTCAAGGTTTTTCTCAGTACAGACAGCTGAAGATGTTTCAAGTTAAATGATTTTGGGAGGTTATAATAAAATTAGATACCTTAATTTACATATAAATATTTTGAATAATGGTGGCATGTGCTTCATGAACCATCCTCATGAAGTTGACTATACGTTTCTAGTAGCTACTTCATGCACCCTATAGGTTTTACTCTATTTTGGTTAAATCCTATGAACCAGTTAGTGATGTTGGATCTAGAGGATGTTGGCTTACTTATTAGATGGTATCCATTCTTATTTTCATCTTTCATAATGTTTGGATGATCAAGTTAGTCCATGATGCAAGAAGTTATCACCATGTGTAGTTTCAGTTGAGGTACTTTTTGTTTACTGAGTGTTGTTATCCTATAAGAGCCTCATATAGCTAGGAAATGGTGTTCCACAAGTCTCTGGGCCATGTTAACACCTCCTCCCATGTTTTGGTTTCACCCTGACATTCTTTGAGTAGTTTGCAAGATTATCTTACTCTATTGTCAACTTCATGCCAAATTCTAGTTAAAATCACATGTATGGGCTTCTCCATGTCATTTGTAGAGTTGTATTCATAGTGTATCAGTTATACAAGCCATCAAGAGTTGAATAAATCCCATTAAGAGATTTTAAAAAGGTGCAAAGGTGGTCCCAAGCATATTCACCATGCTCAAATTATCATTTGATGTTCTTGATTGCTCCATCCCATGTATATGCAAGTGATTTTCATGTTGGAAAGGGCATATAAAATTTGGTTTCAAATTGTCCTTGATGAAGATCTCTCAATTGAAGGTCGAAAAATGCATTTGAGAGGTTTTGAAGCTATTCCTTAACATGTTTTTGCCCAATTCAATGTCATGCCTACATAAAACACCCTAATGTACACCTACAGGGCCTTGATGACATCATATTAAGGTATGGAAGGGTAAAATATGTTTTAAAACCTCTTAGAATTGATATAGGTGTATTGATATGATCAATGGAAGCATACAAAGTTCACTTACATGGGGAGTTTCATGTTGTTCAGTTTCTATCTCACTATGGTGTATCAAAACATCCACCTACTAATGTTTGAGCAGGTTACAAAAGTGTTTTCATAGAGGGGATGAAATATTTGGACATATAATTAAGGATGTGGTATAGTATTTAGGTGATGACAAACTCATACAAAGTGGAAAATTAGCAAAGGAGTGTTCAATCATGTTAAAGAGACAAAGGACTAGGTTTATGGAGGTTTTCCCTAAAATGACAAAATAAAGACCAAAGAGATTTTTTTAGACCCCTTATGACATACTTGAAAGAGTTTTCAAGGTATAAAATGAGGTGAATGTATATCCCCTAACACAAACAACACCTCTACCAATAATGAGGGTCAAAGACTAGAGGGAGATAGGTTTTTGAAGGTATCAAACACTCCTAAAAAGGATTGATAAACTTTATCTATAGGCCTGTAGGAGCAAATCATATTTTGCCACCCCAATAAGAAACATTGAGCAGAACCTCATGACTAGGATGGCTATACTGATGGGACGAGGTCAACTAATTTGAAGGTAAGTAATAAAGGATTGAGATGTTCCCTTACAACTTCCATGACTGTCTACAGGTGTCCCCTATATGGAGAACATACACCTACAATAGGGTCTTAAAGACAGAGGTGTCTTAGGCTAAAGAGACTAAATTTTGAGCTTACATAAAACATATAAGTGGACCTAAGATAATTATAGGTGTTGTGTGACTTTAGAGAGAGTTTAAAGAGGTATATGAACACAATGATCATCTCAGTTAGGGTCATATGTACCTACAGGTAGGGGTATCTTAGTCTAATAGGTTATGAGATAGTGACCCCAACCTTAATGACTTTTTGATGATTTGAGGTCTTAAAAAGGTGATTGAAGGATTAAGTATGAATTTTGAGTAAAAGTGATCTAAGCAATATTTTAGATGACAATTCAGGTGATGGTTTTACCCTAATTGGTGGTAGAACTTTTGGGAGCCATAACTTTTACACAGTAGCTTTGTTTGACTCCCCATTTGAACCATTGAAAAGTGAAGAATGAGGGGAAAATAATGAGATGTAATTGAGATCCACTCAGTGGGTTTTGACCTCCAAAAAAAATGGAATTG
This sequence comes from Torreya grandis, assembly GCA_037957365.1. Lineage (NCBI taxonomy): Eukaryota > Viridiplantae > Streptophyta > Pinopsida > Cupressales > Taxaceae > Torreya > Torreya grandis. Next base: position 3,869,302 of record JARHVA010000034.1, read on the forward strand.
CCTCAAATTTCAATTTTAGTAGTACAGTCTAAAAATAGTAAGTTTCTAAAAATAGTAATTCCTCAAATTTTGTATTGTTGTAAATCATGGAAGTTGAGCCACTTAATCTCCCTCGAGATTGGTGACCTTACACATCCTTTTCCAACCTTAAAAATATATATAAATGAATATGTAAGATAAAATGGGAAGGAGACATCTCTTCTCAGAGATAGGCATATGTTTGGGTCTGCAAATTTGATCAATAAAACATCTCTTCTCAGAGATAACATTATTACAATTGTGTTGTTCTTGTTTCTTGAATTATCTTTCAACCAAAGCTTTTTTAGTTTTGGATCAGTGGTATCAGAGTCATTTGTCTTGAGAGTGTATAATCTTGAGGATGAGGTTAGGCTATAAGAAGCTTGGGTGGAAAATAATAGAGCTTCCAAACTATCTACCTATTCGCTCCAAATGACTTAAAATGGTGGATAACATCGAGACATCTGATCCTTTCAAGGAAATGTTGAATGAAGCCCTCCAAAAATAGCAAGAATAGGTGCTACAACAATTCACTCAAATTCTCCAACAAATCTCGATGGAAAATTTTGGCTCCGCATCTACACCCCCACATCTTTTCAGTGCCCCAACACCCTTCAAGGTTTAGGTGAATTTTGATATCCCTAAATTTGAAGGCAAAATCGATGCTGATGTAGTAAAAAATTGGTTGGATCAATTATCTTCCTATTTTTTTAAAATAAATTCATTGATAAAGAGAATATCACTTTTGCTCTTTTGAAAGCATCATTGCCTATCAAAAATTAGTGGAAAGTGTACAAGAAGAGATTCAGTATGGATGATATTGGCCTTGAGGTGGAACCTACCTAGGATGACTTCATAACAATTGTAAAGGAAGAATACTACCCCATTAGAGCATATGATGATTTGTATATAGAGTGGTAACAAATTCACCAAGGTAAGGAATAGTCTGTTTAAGATTACACTGATATTTTTCATTCTCTATCTATGAGATTGGGCATCAAAGAAAGTGAGAAATACAAGGTTCTCAAATATCGTGGTAGACTATAATGGTATATATGGGGGGAGATGGAACTCTTCAATAAGGAAACCCTTAGTGAAGTGTACAAGTTCGTAGTGAAGATTGAGTAGAAGCATGAAAGAATGAATACAAAGAGTCAGTCTACAAAACAGAAAAGTGACAAAGAATGTCAAACATGTGGCTAAAATTGGAAGCAAAAGGAAGGGAAGACTAGGAAATGGTGTGATTACCACAAATCTGGAATGCACTCCAAAGAAGAATGTCAAGCTATCAAGTCCCTAATTTTTGAGTCACAATCCTCAACATCTATTACTCTACCTCATTTAAACCCTATATTTGAAGAGGTTGAAGAAGATATTGTAGATGTTGAGCCCAAAGCAATCATTTATTCATCATAGACCCACAAGGAGAGGATAGATGACAAGGAAAGGTTGTTTCACTCTAAGTTATGGGTGAAAGGTAAGCCTCTACATTTCATTCTTGATAGTGGGAGTCAAAAGAATTTAATCTCTGCTAATGTTTTGAAAAGCCTAAATCTATCCATGAAGCCTCACCCAAAGCCATACAGTATTGTATGGTTGAGTCTAGGGAGAAACCTCCGTGTCACCCACCAATGTCTTCTCTCATATGTAATGAAACCTTTCCAAGATGAGGTCTTATGTGATGTGGTCAATTTATATGTTTATGATGTACTCTTAGGTTATCTATTCATGTATGATTGACATGGCATCTATGAATCAAGAAATTGAAATATCACTCTCACTCTTGGAACATGGTGCTATAGGGTACCAAAGGTACCACCTTCTACATCTGTCTCTCTGATTAGTGCCAAGAAATTTGTTCTCATGTTGTTCAAGCCAAAAGAATCCAAAAGGGTCATTGTTGCAACCTTGAATACACAAAAAAAACAACAACATAAGTGAATAGATACCAAAATAAAGAATTTCATGGCCTTCCATCGATAGACTGATGGTCAGACATAAATGGTGACAATCGGGCCCTGCACAGTTCCACAAATCACAGTCCATTCCAAGTATGCATCAAGAATCAAATCAAAATACAAATTATACACTTGATGAAAAATCTTGATGCAATGGGGACCATTTATTCTCAAGGAGGGAGGAATGATCTGAGCAATATTTTAGGCAACAATTTAGGTGATGGTTCTACCCTAGTTGGTAGTAGAACTTTTAGAAGCCATAACTTTTGCATCGTAGCTCCATTTGACTCCCTGTTTGAACCATTGGAAAGCTAAGAATGAGGGAAACATTGTGAGATGGCACAAACTCTAATTATTTGGTTTTTAACCCCAAAAAAATAAATGGAAGTGCCTCAAATTTTAATTTTAGTAGTGTCATCTAAAAATAGTAAGTTTCTAAAAATAGTAATTCCTTCAATTTTGTATTGTTATAAATCATGGAAGTTGAACAGCTTAATCTTCCTCAAGATTGGTGACCTTAAAAATCCTCCTAATAACTTAAAACAATGTATAAATGAAGATGTAACCTGAAATGAAAAGGAGACATCTCTTCTCAGAGATAGACATATGTTTGGGTCTACAAATTTGATCAATAAAACATCTCTTCTCAGAGATAGCATTATTACAATTGTGTTGTTCATGTTTCTTGAATTGTCTTTAAAAAAAATATTTTTTATTTTTGGATCAAAAATGGGTTTCAATGGAGTCTTTTAACATAATGTAAAATCCAATTACAATCATGGACACTTACAGGTAGTAGATAGACTAGGATTGTCTTAGTCAATAATTCACCAAGTTGAAAGTAAGGTCTAGTTGAGGTTTTTGGTAGAGTTAAGGTGTTTGGTAGAATTGGAAACTATTTAATTACAATTTTAACATTGTCATTGAATTCCTCACTCACCATGAACAAGTTTCAAGTGATAAAATAGACACCTACAGAAGAGTGTATCATTCAGTATTTAGAAAGGCTCAGTATTTAAGATCAAGGTACATAGGTATGGTTAACAAGATCTTACACCTAATTAATAGAATGTAACACCTAAATAAAATTCATGGTAAATAAATGGATTATAAAAATGATGAAAAAACCTACAAAATATCTCTTGTACCCCTATGCTCACCTACAACCACTATGTTATAGTCTAAAACATGAAGGTGAGAGGAAGACATGAAGGTGTTTGGGTGAGGAAGTTTTACATCAAAATAATATGGATAATTATTTATTAATGAATTGTTATACATAATATAATACCAAATAAAACATGTCCATCCACTTTTCTTTATTTGGCCAAAGCTTTCAGTCTATATAGGAGTCAGGAAAGCTCTTGGCCCAATAGATGAACATGTAGAATCCAAGGCAAAGAGTGTTTTTAGATGAGTTAAAATATTCATGAGCATGAATTGGATATGATAATAATTTTTAATAATATTTAAATCATGGTTTTATCATGAAAGGATCACTCTTAGGTGGGTTTGAGGAAAATGCAGGAAAATAGGCTCTTTAGAGGCCTTTTTGGGGCATTTGGAGTTGGTTAGGTACTTAAACATTGGAATCAATCAAAACCATTTGGTAAAAATTATAATCATGAAAAATGAGAAAAATAATTGATATGGAGATATGGAAATGTAATCAAAACATGTCTTGAGGTACATGGTAGGTGAACAGGTGCTGATAATTACTATACCAAGCTCATAACTCTATCTAGACCAAAATTCCCCTTGCACACAATCAAACTAGACAAGCTTTCACTAGGCTTATTTGGTGAATGAGAGAAAAGGAAGAAGTGAAGTGCCTAGGACGTTGTGTGGTGATTCTAAAAGTTTTAATAAATAATTAATAAGTAGGATATGCTAGACCAAGCATAGAATATGAGCTCAGATAGTCTAAACTTTCAAAATACATGTTAAGCCCTTTAGGCCTTCAAAGGACCAAGAATAAATTTGGGGTCCATCTTCATTTCCAACTCTTGGTGGACTATCTAGATGATTTGAACATGTTAAAAGTATGAAATTATACTTATATAAGCTTTTAGAGTGCAAGTAAACCTATATAAAATATAGTTCTAGCCCTGACATAGTCTAAGCATGTAAGAAAAGAAGAAAACAAGTTCAATGGGTGTCTTCGTGTACTCATATATTTTATGAATATGCATGGGAACAAGAGGAATTTGGAAGAGTTATCAGGGTCCCTTGGTTTCAATTTTGTGTCATTTAGTATCATATTAAATGTAAAATATTTATGAACAAATCTTAAGACCCAAAACTTCCTAAAACCCTATTTAACCCTTAGTTAAGACCCGATGGGGAAAATGAGATTGAAAAACTATACTAATGAAATATTTTGGAAATGAAAGTTATTGGAACATGTATAGGACTCCCTCATTATATCTCCCACCAAGATGAGTTATATGGAATTATATGAACAAAATGAGAAACAAGGTTTTATTGACCATTTTTTGTGTTGTATAGGGTACAGGAGGAGTTTGAAGATGAAATCAAGCTTGGGTGTAAGATTAGGAATTATAATAACTATCTATGGATATTTTATTATAATAAAAAAATCCTAAGTGTCTAACCAAAGCTCTCCTTTCAGCCAGTCAAAATTGCCATAGTGGACACAAGGGTTAAAAGGGTGAAAACACTAAGTGTGAGCCTTTTTAAAGCATGATTGATCCATATAAGGCCATAAAGAGTATTTATAGGTGTCATTCACTCCATCCCATGTATTTTCATGGAAAACTAAAGGCATGTTTGATGTTAGGTGTGAAGGGTGACTGAAAAGGGAGTTTTTTAGATTTCAAGCAGTGATGGCTTCCTTTGAGGAGTTTTAAAATGAGTAGGAATGCAACCAATGCATGGAGATGAATGCCTAGTAACTCAATCTTATACCAATCATAATACCTATCCCTAGTTAATTGTGGGATGTTAAAATAGGTTAAAATTATGAAGGTAGTTTTCTAGGCCAAGATTGGGAGTTTCATGCCATTTTCATAAGTTTCATGACTTGTATGGACACTTGGTCCTCCTAACATTGCATGGTTCATCCCATATCTATTTTTCATGTAATTTTAACCTTTTTTCTTAAATTTAAAAGTGTCCAAGTGACCTTTGGAATTATTTTTCCTTTCTCTTCTCTCAAAGGCTATAAATATTGGCTCTTTTAGCTCTTTTTACTAGCCTTTATTGGTTGATGGTGAAACCCTAACCAATTTTGTACCTAAATATCTCTTGAAGAAATAAGATAAGTGAATTTTCCTACTTACATGTTGTACAATTGAGTTTTGATGCAATCTTGTTGGTCTTATCTAGTAGAAGATGATCTTTTCTAGCATGTTATCCTTGACTATTCTCCAATGTATAAAAGGGTAATTGTTACAGGTCTTTATTAGTATTGTCTCTTAAGTGTATGTGTGTTTAGAAGTGTTTTATGACTTTATTTACAAAAGTAATAAACCATTACCCTCCTAATCATTCATGTACCTCTTGAACCTAACTTATGAAATATTGATGTGACAATTCATCTTGAGTTATGAGTCTTGATGAAGGAAACTTTGTTTATCTCTAAGTAGTATAATTTCAATCAATAGGAGGAAATTCAATATTAGTGCATCACCTTATAGTTTTCTTAGTTATTTTTATATACCCTTTTCATCCAAAGTTGATAGGTAAGAAAGTAATTCAAAGGGTGCATCAAGGGAACTAGCCCTTTCAGAGATTCATCTCAACAAATTGTTATCCAAAACAAAAGAGGTGTTTGCATTGTGCCACTTGGATGACGAGAGCTAAGCATATCTTCAAGGGGTGAAAATATAAGTGACAATAGAAATTTCTATGTAAAATTCTCAAGTCACTTCATACCACCATTATATTGTGTCCAACTAAAGATATATATGCCTAGTATTTCAAGATAGGTACATGTTAGGTAGACAAGACAGCTACCACAGGCCTATCCTCCTAGAGTGACTATGTCTTATGCTAAATAATGTTTACTTTCTAAATTTCAAAACACTATTTTAGGTTTTTAATGCACATTTCATTAGGTTAGATAAAGGAAAATTTTAAAATGTTCACCTATTAATACACATCAAAGGTCAATCATTACCCTCACTTGGTTTTTAGTTTACACACTATTACACATTGTGAAAAAGTTACTTTGTTCTCTCTAAATTTAAGATCACCCATAATGAGAAGCCATAAGATAAGTATAAATCATCTCAAATCAAATTAATAGCTATCATTATCAAGTATCAAATCCATTTTTCTAGTTGCATACATATAGTCAAGGAGAAAAATTTCACAATCATTGTAGGTGGGATAACTATGTTGGCTTGATTTCCATCCTTGGATTATTGGATACATAGGCATAGAACAATCATAAAGGGGTGATTGGGGTCATATCATCCTATTACACTCCCCACCTCATTTTTTCAAGTTTTAAGCTTTTAATGTGCTCTCAAGGTTTCAAAAATAAAATAAAAGGAAAAATTTAATTTTGTATGGAACAATCTAAATCATAATATCTCAATCCAATCAACACACATGCATGCATGAGGTGAAATAGTCATATTTTTGTTATAGTCAACATAGATAAGTTTATGGTTAATGAACTTGAACCTACGCTTCTATCCACATATAACTATCTTGTCTAGATATATTCTCATATTCTACTTCTAAACTGTTACTATCAAAATTTGAGTTTTTATGTTTTATACTACTAGTCATCTATCATAGTCAACTAGGACAAGTCCATAGTCCAAAAACATGAGTGGCCTGTATTGCTACCTAGATAGTGTAGATTTGTCCAAATACAGTGTCATATTCTATTCCTATCTTAAGCATGTATACTCACATATATATATATATATATATATATATATATATTTTGATTTCCACTTTCATATATATGAAATAGTCAATAATAATCTATATTTGAAATAAGTACATCTCCTCATAGTATTCTATGAAAATAGAAGTTATCCATATTTATCAATTTATAAAATCAAAATTGTTAATTATTGTATATCTTTAGCATTCTGATATCTATCAAGTTTTAAACCTATTATCAAAAACATATTTTATTATTTAAAATAGGGTAAAAAATCTATAGAATTAAAAAACATTCAAAATATTAAAAAAATAAAAAATCATCATAAACATGACATGAGTTGCTAGATTACATTATATATATATATATTATTTATTACATGTTTGGTTGATGCCATATTCATTTCATACACACACAAATTTTACAGGGCATATGAGTGCAATGTAGGACATACTAATAATACATGGACATATAGATGATGGACCTATCTTATACCTAGGGACCATGCCAATGTTAGGGGTATCTACATTCACAAGGTACATTATTATAGGTTATATCTTTCTATGACCTATTTATCATGTTCAGGTGCATAAATTTATTACACATACATTGTTAGTTACTCATTTATTACACAATGCTACATGGATGTGCTATTTACTATGTTAGGATACTAATATATGGATAGTGTAGAATAGTTTTCACCTATTATATACTTAATAAATATTTTTATCTCTTACATGATAGGCTAATTATTGTTCTTTATTATGTGTGGACCCTTATCTTTGTGTGTGGCTCCTTAGTTGTTTTTATTATGGCATTAATTTCTCATTGTTTGGGGCTCTTTAGCTTTGATTATTAATGACAGATTTATGTCCCTTGTATGCAAAATTTTGGCCTTAAGTGTGTCATTCTATGCTATTATTGTTGGAAATATTGTCATTGATGTCAAAGGTCTAACAATATTTGTGATAATGGCCCCATTGCATTTAATGGTGTTTTTAATATTCATATCTTGGCTAATGTGTGTTAATATTTATTTAATATTAATGAATATATTTTTGGTTGCATATAAGTCAAAAGAGGGACCATGGAGAAGTTAAAGAGTCATGGGGTAAAAGATGAAAGAGGAATGTGATGCATTTTCTCATGAAGAGTCATCTTGAAGAATTTCAAGAGTCACCATGTGAAGACAAAAGAGGTATGACACATTTTTCCATGAAGGGACACTTTGAGGAATACTAAAACTGACCAAGATAAAGATAAAAGAGGAAAAGATGCTTTTGCTTATGAAGAGTCACCATATGATTTTTTAAATGCAAGGATACGAAGGGTCATGCAAGTTTGGTTCCATTTTCCATGAGGATTGAAGGGTCACAAAGGGTGAATGCCAAAGGTCATTTGGAAAGCTATAAATAAAGGCTTGAAAATCCATTTGTAATATGCAAGAATGTGCATGGTTTGTATTTGTTTTTTGAAGAAAGAAAATAAGGAGATATTGTAGAGTTATATCATTTGGTGAGTAAGCAACATTGAGAGATAGTTGTGTTCTATACACAAAAGGGGTTGGTGCTCTTGTGGGTTGGTGCTCACAAATAGTTGCTATGTTGGTGCTCAGAAAAGGGGTTGGTGCTTGAAAAATTTGTATTTTAAGTTGGTGCTCATTCATATACTTTAGATTATTCTCCATAGTTTTTTCCACTTTGGGTTTCCACATAATAATCTAGTCTCTCTTTCTCTCTCTCTCTTATGTGGTGCATATTATTATTTTAGTTTTATTACATATCTTGAATGTGTGATTAAGTGGTTAAATAAAGTAAATCAGATTAAGTAAAAGATATATAATATACTAATTCACCTCCCCTCTCAGTATACTTCATGCTTAACAATTGATATCAAAGTAGGTTCCTTTTGAAAAAGTTTTACATCTTGAAGGTCAATCAGGAAAACATGACGATTGGATCACATGAAGTATTTTATACAAATAAGTTACCTTTATTTGATCAGATGAATTATGTTTTTTGAATCATAAGGATGAAGACTTATTTTATGGCCCTTGGATTCAACATTTGGCAAGTAGTGGTGGAGGAATATGAAGAGCCACACGCACTTGTAACTACTCTGGTAGAAAAGAAGGCAAATGAAAATAATGCAAAAAGCTTTAAATGATATTTTATGTGGTTTATGTGAATCATAATTTTATAAATTTATGCAATGTAAATATACTCATGAAACTTGGGTAAAAATTGAGAATATTTACGAAGGTGCTGGAAAGGTTCAACAAGCTAAGCTTCAAACTTTCAAAAGACAGTTTGAGAGTTTGAAGATAGAAAAGGAAGAAAATATAACAAGTTTATTTTACAAGTTGATCAAATAGTTAATAAGATTCAAGGTCTTAGAGAAAAGTTAGAAGAATCAATTTTGGTTCAAATTTTTTTGAGATCTCTAGCATTGAGATATGATGCAAAAGTTTCAGCAATTAAAGAAATGAAGAATTTAGCCAAGTTAAAGATGGATGAGCTACATAGTATTCTTATGGCATATGAGATGCCGACCAAACAAGAGAAACTCTCAAAGAGAGAAGCTACCTTCAAGACATCAAAGAAAGAGAAGGCTAAGATTCAAAAATCAAGTGACAGTTCTAGTGATGATGAAGATGACAATGGAGCTCTATTCATTCACAAGCTGAGAAAGGGCACAAGTAAATATCAAGGAAAATTACCTTTTAAATATTTTAATTGTGTAAAGATTAGACATTTTGTAGCTAAGTGCCTAGATAAGGGCAATGGTGAAAATGAGAAAGAAAAGTTTGCATACAAGAAGAATTTCAAAGGAAAATTCAAGAAGGTATTCAAGAATAAGAGTTTATATTTTAAAGATCCTAGCTCAACTGAAGATAGTGGAATCAGTGATTCAAAAGAAGAGATTCTATTCATGGCCATACATTAAGATGCCTCTGCAATCAAAAGTATAGATGATCAAGAAGAAGAATAGGATGATGCTGAAGTGAATTTAGAAGGAAAACTCATTTGTGCCTTAGAAGAGTTAAAATCTCTTGAGAAGAAGAATCAAAGATTAAATCTCTAGATCGATAAAAATTAAAGATTAAATCTCTAGATCGATAAAATTGAAAAGGAGTCAAAAGAAACAATTGAAGATCTACAAGCACACTTTGAAGAAGCCAAAAATAATGAAGAAGATCTAATGGCATAGTTGTAAAAAGTAAGTAAATAAAGTAAAAGGTATGTTATTGAAATTGCTTCTTTAAAAGCAGATCTTGAAAAAACAAAAAAAGCAATCAATGATAGAGCAATCATGATTCAAAATTTGAGAAGAGCTCTAATATGTTGAATACGATATTATAAAGTCAAAGATCAATGTTAGATAAGATAGGTATTAGATTTTAAAAAGAGAAAGGGGAGGCCACTACTTTCATAGACAAGGAAAAAAAAAAGAGCTATGTTGAAGCTCTTACAAAAGAGGAAATAAAAAAGGAAGAAGTTAAGAATACAAAGGACATCTCAAACAAAGAAGGCTGGAAAGAATAGAGCTATGAAAGGTAATCAGGTTAGAGATACATAAACATGTCCTATTTTTATGGTTACTATTTTTATTGTAACGGATATGGTCATAATAAAATAGAATGTCAAAAAGGGCTAACAATTTCAAAAATAAGGAGAAAGAAAGTCATGCAGAGTCAAGCAAAAGCCATAACTCTTTTGCTCCTCTATCAGGCTTTAATGAGGAGGCCATAATATGTTACAAGTGAAAAAAGTTTGGACACATAGCTTGGTACTATAGAAGCATGTTCAAGTCATTCAAGAAGGACTAGAGTTTCAAGGCTCCATTCATCAAGAAGAAAGTTTAGACAGGTTCATGGTAGAGAAAACAACCTAAAAAATCCATGTTGATATAGACAACTTTGCATGCAAGAAATGAAGAAAATCCATGGTTCATTGATAGTGGATGTTTAAGGCACATGAAAAGAGACAAGAGTAAGTTCATAAATTCGAAGAATATAAATGGTGGCATAGTGAAATTTGGAGACAATACTACTATCATAATTGCCAAAAAGGTACACTAAGTTTGGATAATGGTAGAACTAAAACTAAAAGTGTTTTGTATGTAGAAGGTCTTAAGCATAATATTTTAAGTGTAAGTAAAATGTGTGATCAAGGGCACACAATAAAGTTTTATGCAAAAGGTTGTGAAATTAGAAGAAAAGATTCAGATGTGTTGGTTGCAAATGCTCAGAGAATAATCAATAATTTGTATATGTTATCAGACATCAAATGTCAAAGATGTTGTTTGAGTTAGATTGAAAAAAATTGGCTATGGCATAGGAGAATGGGGAACATAAATTTTTACAATCTTGTCAACATCAGCAAGAAGCAAGTAGTCATAAATATTTGAAAGATTACAAAGCCATCCGACATGCTTTGTGAACCTTGTCAGTATGGGAAGCAGGCTAGAAGGTGGTTCAAAACAAAAGAGAACTTAACCACTCAGATGCTAGAGCTTGTTCACACTAATTTGTGTAGACATATGAGAACTCAAAGTACTCAAGGTAAAAAATATTTCATGTTACTTATTGATGATTTTTCACGTATGACTTGGGTAATATTTTTAAAAAAAAAATCAGAAGCTTTTAGATATTTCAAAGTATTAGTTGAGGATAAAACAAGTTTGAAGATTAAGTGTCTAAGATCAAATTGAAGAGGAGAATTCATGTTAGATTAGTTTATTGAGTTTTTTTAATATCATGGAATAAAGAAACATTATTCAACAGCCCAAACTCCACAACAAAATGGAGTAGTTGAGCAAAGAAATAGAATAGTTCAGGAGATGGCAAGGACAATGCTAAATGAATCTAAGATACCAGATAAATATTAGAGAGAGGCATTTGATATAGTCATGCATATCAAGAATAGAGAATTATTAAGAGTCAATAGTGACAAGACTCCTTATGAGCTATGGAAAGACAAACTAGCAATAATTGATTATTTCAAAGTTTTCGACAATAGATGCTTCATAAAGAGAATCGATAAAAAACTTGGGAAGTTTGAATCTAGAGAAAATAAAGGTATATTTACTGGTTATTCTTGTAAAATTAAAGATTATATATGTTATAAAAAAATAACAATTTTTTTTTTAAAGTTCAAGTGTCAGGATTGAAGAAGATGGAACACAAAGAATCAATGATCCAGTAGACATTTTTGAAATCATTGAAGAGGAAGATTTTGAATAATCAGATGAAGATGAGAAGAGGGAGAAAAAGGACACCAAAAATCCATCTAAATATGTTCATAGAAATCATAATGAAAGTGACATCATCAGGGACATAAATGAAGTAATTCACACTAGAAGAATGATGGTAAGTGAATCTAAGAAAGTTAATTTTTCTTTGTTATCTAAAATTCAGCCTAGAAATTTTTTAGAAGCTGGACATGATAAGCATTAGGTTAAGGCTATGGATGAATAATTAAATTAGATAGAAAAGAATGATACTTGGGAATTAGTTCTTAAACTAAAAGATCATAATGTGATAGAAACAAAATGGATTTATAGAAATAAGTTGAATGGAAATGGAGAAGTGACCAGGAATAAAGCAAGATTAGTATGTAAAATATATACTCAAATTAAGGGAATAGATTTTGAAAAAACTTTTGCACCAGTGGCAAGGTTAGAGGCTATTAGAATGTTTCTTGCATATGTAGTGTTTAAAAATTTCAAAGTGTTTTAGATGGATGTCAAATCTACCTTCCTAAATGGAAATCTAGAAGAAGAGGTCTAAATTGAGCAGCCTGAGAGATTTATTCTCTCAAATATTAGTATCCATGTATGTAGATTGAAGAAAGCATTGTATGAATTGAAACAAGCTCCCAGAGCTTGGTATGCAAGACTTGATAAGTACTTACAGGATCAAGGTTTCAAGAGAAGATTTGCTGACAATAATCTCTACATTAAAATAGAAGGTGAGAATCAATTAATTATTGTGGTATATGTTGATGACATCATTTTTGGAGGAAACATTGAAAAGATGACAAATTTTTTTCTAATAATATGCAAAAAGAATTTGAGATGTCTATGCTTGGAGAATTAACATTTTTCTTAGGATTGCAAATATTTTAGTCAGATAAAAGAGTTTTTATATCTTGAAGTAAATATGGCAAGAAAATGTTGAATAAATTTAGTTTTGAGGATTGTGTACCGGTTGGCAAACCAATGTGTATAGGAAATAAGGTGAGCAAGGATGAAGATTCACCTATTAGAAATCAATCTTTGTATATATCTATGATTGGTAGTCTTTTATATTTGACAGCATTGAGGCCAGACATCATGCATGAAATAGGTATGGTTGTAAGATATCAGTTAGCTCTAAAAGATAGTCATGTTTAGTTGGTGAAAAGAATATTCAAATATATCAAGGGGACATTTGATTATGGATTTTGGTATCCCACAGGTAAAGATTTAACTTTGGTTGCTTATATAGGTTTAGATTGGGTAGGTTTCTTAGATGATAAAAAAAGTACAATTGGAGGAGATTTCTTCCTTGGTGATAGCTTAGTATCATGTCTAAGCAAGAAATAGAATTTAGTATCACTTTCTATAGCTAAATCAGAATATATCGTAGTGGTATTATGTTGTACTCAAGTGCTTTAGATGAAGCAAACTTTGAAAGATATCAAGGTAAAATATGATGAACCTAGTTCTATTTTTTGTGACAACATAAGTACTATAAATATTTTGAAGAATCTAGTGATGCATTCAAGAAAAAAACATATTCCCATTAGATATCACTTCTTGAGAGAGCAAGTTACAGATCAATAGGTTAAGATGGAGTATATCACTACTAAAAAATAGATTATAGATATTTTCACAAAGGCACTACTAAAAGACACATTTGAGTATCTACAAGAGAAGTTGGGAGTAATTTCTTTTACTTCTTGCCATTGAGGTTCAACAATATTTGAGGGGGAGCTAAGTGTTAGCTCTAGGTAGGCCCTTTGCCATTGATGTCAAAGGAGGAGAAGTACAAGTACAAGCATAGGTGTAAAAATAGGTAAGGGTATAGGTACAAGTGGCTACAATAAGGGGGAGTTATAGTATGTTTTTAAGATGGTAGTATGTGCAAGTTTTAGGATGTGATAGTTTTAGTTTGAAGTTGCCATCAATGAAAAAGGGGGAGATTGTTGGAAATATTATCATTGATGTCAAAGGTATTGTTGACAAATCTTCCACAAGTCATATTTTTTTTTGCTATATCTACGGACTTACTCAAATTTTCTACGAACTAAATCAAAATTTCTACAGACTCAGGTAGTCAATTTTCCACGCGCTCCCTAAGATTCTACGGACTCACTAAGATTCTACAGGCTCACTCATCAGAGTGAAGTTTTTAAGGACACTTGGATGACATGTAGACACTTGGAGGACACTATGGCTATCAATGGGGTTAAAAAAGCAAAGGCAAAGATATATATTCCTTCAAACTTTTTGTCTGAAGGAATTCCTTTGAACAAAAAGTCTGAAGGAATTCAGCAGGTCGAAGACCAAAAAAACCCAAGCTTTTGAAAAAAAATCTGGGTACCTCCTTCTTCCAACGTAGACTGGTTGAAGGCCATGCAAATGACACCTGGAGGACACATAGACACTTGGACTGACATGTGGACACTTGGACTGCCACCTAGACTGGCTGAGGACACTTGGGCTGCCACAGCTACATTAAGGATCAAAGGCAAAGATGGAATCCTTTGGACTTTTTGTCCGAATTCCTTTGGATAAAAAGTTTGAAAGAATTTAGAATGACTTGACGCAGAGTAAACAAAGCCTGAAGACAAAAGCAAAGACAAGTAGCCATTGGATCAAACACAGCGATTGAAATTCAAAATGAAATTTGTACAGCAAAAATATTGAGAAAAGTCAATAAGTTTTGCAAAGACAAAGACAAGGCAAAGCTAAACAAAAGGTTGCAAGACAAAATTCCAAAGGAATACAGAAGCTTAACCAACATGTTGGGGGAAAAAGCCCAAGCAAAGGGTCACCAGAGAAAACAAAGAAATAAGCCCAAAAATATTTCCAAGGAAACGTGACAGTTTCGGTGACGTCCTGTAGGCTGTCAATTTTTTCCTGCAGGAAGTAGCCATTGGAATTTAAAGGTAGAAAAAAATCTGAAAATAGATAGTCCAACAAAGAATTAAACATGGAATCCTGCCAGAAATAGACACGACCAAAATTAGAAGATTCGCATGCAAATGCTAGAGCTATTTTTTAGCACGAGTCTATTTTCAAACATCAAAGCTATTTTCAAATAAATGGTCTAAGTTTCAGTTGACTGATCATTAAAACCTATTTGACTTCATTCAATGCATGCATCTGAAGGACTAAATTCGGCTTCAACTAGACTTCTGAGTTCTAACAAGGAGCTGACTAGTCCATATTTAGAGTTAACTAATCGAATCAAATGCCACATCCAAAATTAGAAGATTTCCATGCAAAGAAGAGGTGGACGGTTCATGACAAGGATGAGTGCGCTTCATCAAACGAATAGGCTTCATACAAGAACAATGGAAAAAACATATTTTATTTTAAAACCAAGAAAAGCTTGAGTTAACAAAAGAAGATCTTTCTCTTCAAGTTTATATGGCTATCTTTGGCCTCTTGTAAATTTCTATATAATGGCTTTTAGCCTTGATTAAAAATCATCCAATCTCTCTTGGTTAGACCAGAATCTGCCATTAAGAGTTGTGTAACCTTTTCGATTAATAAGCAGGAGTGTACTTTTAGATTTCAAGCTTGGCATAGTGTATATTTTTTAGCAATTTGCATAAGTGGTAGAGTTTTCTCCCTTCCCAAATTCTGTTCATACCTAGTTGCTATATTGTCCTTATGCAGGTCATGTTGAAGTGTTCTTTATTGTCTTTGCTGAAATTGTAAGTGGATGTTAGACGGCTGCAAAGTGTCTTTTATCAGACCTCTCTCCACCATTTCCCTCAAGTTTTAGTTATTGGACTGAACCTCTGCATGAAATACTTATGCACAAGTGATTAATTTGAAGTCTAAGGTCTTCCTTCTCTATTTTTCACTCAGTGTTCAAGGTTCTGAGCCGAGTAGGATCATAGTTTTGGTGTATCACCCCCTTTTAGGTAGGATTTCCCTTTAAGTTTCTCCTTCTCCCTTTTCCATGGTAGTCCGTAGCATAGAGTAGGAATCCTAATTGATACATCATATAGGAACCAGCCTTCTCTGGAGGTTATTCTCACTGTTGAGGCACCCACCCTCGTGAGGAGATCCCATTATTTCAGCTAGATAGAGGACTGGCCATTTCCCGCACATCCTTGAATCAGGGTGCAGCTCTAGGTTGACAATAGTTGTTGGCACACCCAGTGGGACCCATTTTTCCTATTTTTTATGAAATCATAGTTATAGTGGTGTTCTTCAAGAAGTATTCAGTGACTCCAAGCTCAAGCAGTTGTTTCTAACAGTTCAGGATAGCTTCTATGTAAGTCTATTATTATTATTATGAATGAATTTTGATGGCTATGTATGGAGAGAATTCCTATGCTATGTTTCCTTATCAACCTAATGATGGATCGTACCAGCCTGGTCATAATATCTATGAGCCTAATCAAGGTTATTATCAAAGCTATGTGGAGCCTTATCAAGTTTCTCATTGTCCTTATTATCAAGAACATGACTCTTACCTTCTTGGTAATCCATATCAGTCTCAGGATCAGATTTCATCTTCCCCATATGAATATGATGTTACATATGAGTAGTATCGCCTTCAAGAAAAAATGAATGAAATAGAGCTCAGAATACTGGCATATGTAAGAAAGGTTTGTTCTAACTCTCAGTATGAGGAAGTAAATGGTCTATTTCAAAATGTGTCTAATGATCCAGAAGAGATAAATGGACTATGTATTCTCGCATTAGAAAAGATGGAGGCTTGGGAAAGATAAAGAATCGAGTTAAATGAATTGTCTACAAAAGGCTATGGTGCTTCTTATTCTCTCGAAGTTCTTAACCATCCCCAGTGTGTGCCAAGGGAGCTTCCTAGTTGGAATCAAAAGCCTATTCAAAAGCCTATTCAAGAGCCTATCTAGGAGCATATCCAAAAGCCTATTCAAGTGACTATTTATGAGACTAGACATTCCTATAGTACCATCATTACCTCACCAATTATCTCTCAAGCTCAGGTTGTCCAGGAGGACAAGCAGGTTCCAAACTTTGATGAGGTAATGGCCAAGTGGAAGGAGCAAAATATGGGCGTCTTTAAGAATTTCTATTTTCCTCCCCTCCAAAACTCCCTAGAGAATTCCATTGCCCTCAAGATTCCAAAATCTGATCATGATCAATCTCCCATGCTTCATTTTCCCTCTCAAATAAATGAATTTCATCACCCTCCCACCATCACCCTTCCTCAAGAAGACCCTATTCTTTAGAGTATCGAGAAAAGGTCACAGCTACAGGTCAAGTTCTTGTAGAACGTGTAGAGGATGCTTCAGAAGTGTTTGAGGAGGAATTTCCTATTACTACTTCTCTTGAGGTTGTAATTGAGCATCCATTTATAGATGAGAGTGGGAAGACTGATCTTGATATAGAGGAAATTCAAGAGGAGCTGGTACAAATTGAAGTCATACATGAGTTATAGGTATCTCCTATTGAGAAGGATCCAGATAGTGTGACAACAGATTCAGTGCAAATAGATCAAAATGAGGAACAAAAAGATGATTGGTAGCTGTACCTTGAACCTCTATCAGAGATTGAAGAGATTTGTACAGATATGTTGGCTATTAAAGAGCATGTTTATGAGAAACTTGATCAAGAATCACCTATTCAAGATCCCAGTATAGATTAGGTTGCATATTCAAACCTCCTTGAAGAGCTGGATGAACTTGCAACAGTAAATAAGAAGGATGTGGTCACTCAAAAGCCATGCATAGATGGGGTATCATTTGACATGGTGATAGATGACAAGCAATCTGAGAACAATTAGGAAATACTTGGCAGTGAGTTTGTCTTTGTTGGTGACTGGTTTGCTATTGATGGCCCATTTGAAAAGATGCTAATACAGTTGGTTGACAAGGCAAATGCCTCATCTGAGGTTATGACTAATATACATCTTGCCTTGCAAATTGTATCATCTCTCAAAAAGAGTGAGTTCAAGAATTTTCCATTTGATCCAGGCAGATCGTACCTTATCATGGTTAACTAGGTTATTTTAGTTGTTCTACTTTCCTCCAAGTGATGTAAAAGCACAGTAGTTTGCTTCCATTTTGTTTAATAAGTGCTTGTTTGCACATTTACTTTTAGTTAGTTTTCTGCTTTTGTGTGTTTCCCTTCTTATTTTGAAGGAGGTTATTACAACAATGATCAGAGCAAATTTTATCGATCCAAAATCAGATTCACCATAAAGAAATTTGAATAAAGTCTATACATGACTTGGGTCCTCAAGCATAACAGGCATGCTTCTCAGCTGAGTTGCCAAAATGTTGACAAATCTTCCACAAGTCAAATTTTTTCTTGCTATATCTACGGACTTACTCAATTTTTTTGTGAACTAAATCAAAATCTCTACAGACTCAGGCAGTCAATTTTCCATGTGCTCACTAAGATTATATAGACTCACTCAGCAGAGTGAAGTTTCTGAGGACACTTGGATGACATGTAGACACTTGGAGGACACCGTGGCTATCAAAGGGGTTCAAAAAGCAAAGGCAAATATATATATTCCTTCAAACTTTTTGTTCGAAGGAATTCCTTCAGATAAAAAGTCTAAACGCATTTAGCAGGTCAAAGACCAAAAAAAACCCAAGCTTTTGCAAAAAAATCTAGGTACCTCCTTCTTCTGATGTAGACTGGTTGGAGGCCACACGGATGACACCTGGAGGACATGCAGACACTTGGACTGACACGCGGACACTTGGACTGCCACCTAGACTGGCTGAGGACACTTGGGCTGCCACAACTACATTAAGGATCAAAGGCAAAGTTGGAATCCTTCAGAAAAAAAGTTTGAAAGAATTCAAAATGACTTGACATAGAGTAAACAAAGCCCGAAGACAAAACCAAAGACAAGTAGCCATTGGAGCAGACACAACTGTTGAAATTTGGAATGAAATTTGCATAGCAAAAATCTTTGGAAAAGTCAATAAGTTTTGCAAAGACAAAGATAAGGCAAAGCTAAACAAAAGGCTGCAAGACAAAATTCTGAAGGAATTCAGAAGCTTAACCAACAGGTTGAGGGAAAAACCCTGAGCAAAGGGCCGACAGAGAAAACAAAGAAATAAGCCCAAAAATATTTCTAAGGAAACATGATAGTTATGGTGACGTCCTGTAGGCCATCAATGTTTTCCTGCAGGAAGTAGCCATTGGAATTTAAAGGTAGCAAAAAATCTGAAAATAGATAGTCCGACGAAGAATTAAACATGGAATCCTGCCAGAAATAGACACGACCAGAATTAGAAGATTCACATGCAAACGTTGGAGCTATTTTTGAGCACGAGTCTATTTTCAAACATCAGAGCTATTTTTGAATAAACGGTTCAATTTTTAGTTGTCTGATCATTAAGACCTATTTGTCTTCATTCAACACATGCATATAAAGGACTAAATCCGGCTTTAACTGGACTTTCGAGTTCTAACAAGGAGTTGACTAGTACATATTTAGAGTTAACTAATCGAATCAAATGCCACATCCAAAATTAGAAGATTTCCATGCAAAGAAGAGGTGGATGGTTCATGACAAGGATGAGTGCACTTCATCAAATGAATAGGCTTCATGCAAGAACAATGGAAAAAACATATTTTATTTTAAAACCAAGAAAAACTTGAGTTAACAAAAGAAGATCTTTCTCTTCAAGTTTATACGGCTATCTTTGGCCTCTTGTAAATTGCTATATAATGGATTTTAGCCTTGATTAAAAATCATCCAATCTCTCTTGGTTAGACTAGACTCTGCCATTAAGAGTTGTGTAACCTTTTCGATCAATAAGCAGGAGTGTACTTTCAGATTTCAAGCTTGGCATAGTGTATATTTTTCAGCAATTTGCATAAGTGGTAGAGTTTTCTCCCTTCCCAAATTCTGTTCATACCTAGTTGCTATATTGTC
Organism: Torreya grandis; assembly: GCA_037957365.1. Lineage (NCBI taxonomy): Eukaryota > Viridiplantae > Streptophyta > Pinopsida > Cupressales > Taxaceae > Torreya > Torreya grandis. Next base: position 3,889,253 of record JARHVA010000034.1, read on the forward strand.
CTTGTGCAGGTCATGTTGAAGTGTTCTTTATTGTCTTTTGCTAAAATTGTAAGTGGATGTTAGGTGGCTGCAAAGTGTCTTTTATTAGACCTCTCTCCACCATTTCCCTTAGGTTTTAGTTATTGGACCGAACCTTTGCATGAAATACTTATGCACAAGTGATTAATTTGAAGTCTAAGGTCTTCCTTCTCTATTGTTCACTCAGTGTTCAAGGTTTTGAGCCGAGTAGGATCATAGTTCTGGTGTATCACCCCCTTTTAGGTAGGATTTCCCTTTAAGTTTCTCCTTCTCCCTTTTCCATGGTAGTCCGCAGCATAGAGTAGGAATCCTAATTGATACATCATACAGAACCAGCCTTCTCTAGAGGTTCTTCTCACTGTTGAGACACCCACCCTCATGAGGTGATCCCATTGTTTTAGCTAGATAGAGGACTGGCCATTTCCCGCACATCCTCGAATAAGGGTGCAGCTCCAGGTTGACAACAGGTATAGCATTATTGGTGATAAATTCCCATTACATTTAATGAATTTTTTAATATTCATATCTTGGCTAACATGTGTTAATATTTATTTAATATTAATGAATATATTTTTGGTTGCATATAAGTCAAAAGAGCACTCATTGAGAAGTCAAAGAGTCATAGGGTAAAAGATGAAAGAGGAATGGGATGCTTTTTCTCATGAAGAATCATCTTGAGGAATTCCAAGAGTCACCATGTGAGACAAAAGAGGTATGGCACATTTTTCTATGAAGGGACACTTTGAGGAATACAAAAAGTCACCAAGATAAAGACAAAAGAGGAAATGATGCTTTTGCTTATGAAGAGTCACCATATGACTTTTCAAATGCAAGGATACGAAGGGACATGCAAGTTTGGCACCATTTTCCATGAGGATTGAAGGGTCACAAAGGGTGATTGCCAAATGTCATTTGGAAAGCTATAAATAAAGGCTCGAGAATCCATTTTTAATATGTAAGAGTGTGCATGATTTTTATTTGTTTTTGAAGAGAGAAAAGCAAGAGATATTGTAGAGTTATATCATTTATTGAGTAAGCAACATTGAGAGATAGTTGTGTTTTATACATAAAAGGGGTTGGTGCTCTTGTGGGTTGGTGTTCATAAATAGTTGTTGTGTTGGTGCTCGGAAAAGGGGTTGGTGATCCTATAAGTTGGTGCTTTCAAACTTTGTATTTTGAGTTGGTACTCATTCATATACTTGAGATTGTTCTCTATGGTTTTTTCCACTTTGGGTTTCTACATAAAAATATGGTCTCTCTCTCTCTCTCTCTCTCTTTCTCTCTCTCTCTCTCATGTGGTGCATATTATTGTTTCAATTTTATTGCATATCTTGAATGTGTGATTAAGTGGTTAAAGAAAAAAAATCATATTAAGTAAAAGATATATAATATACTGATTCACCCTGCCTTCTCACTATATTTTGTGCTTAACAATTATGTGACATTTATGTGTTGTGTCATGAATTATATCATGAAATTCATTACTATGTAATCTTATTCAATGATAATTACCATTGTTTACTTCATAGATATATCTTTCTTGATAAACCACTTATATTCCATTTCTCACATATGTTACATACATCCCTTGATGTTATATAAATTACTCTAATGACATACTCTCCACATGTTGACATGATTTTAGAAGTTATTATATTTATACATGACATGATACAATTCACTTTTATTCTGAGATAAATGAATTGTAGGATTTGTCCCTTGCCTTAAAAGTGGGCATATTAGTGGGTTTTATCATAGATATTAAATCTTCCACAAGAAAATTTGAGTATCGTATATAAATTTCAAAGAGATGTGATTCATATATCATATTGGGATAGTTATTTAAAGTTTTTAGACATATTTTGGTGGCATATGCAAGGTAGATATACCCTGATTTACACTCCATGAGTGATGATTTCAAATTTATATAAATTTAGATATATTTATGGGCACATGCAGGGCACATGTACTCTATTTTACAAGAAATATTTTTTTAGGCATGATGCTTGTTTATGCACACCTATATTATATACTAATCCAGTTAAGCATGATATTGGTTCATGTACACATGTATATCATATAAAAATTTAGTTGGGCATGATGTTGGTTCATGCACATTATGATAATTTATAGTTGACACTGATTCAATGGGGCATGATGTTGGTTCATATGACATTTACACATTTTCACCTTTACAATTATTTATCAAGTATTTTCAAGTGTGAAACAAAAATGTATCTATAAGTATATCTACACTGATAAATTCATGATTTTGAGGTAGTGTATGTTAAGGTATAACAACAATCAGTGGTGATGGGATTACCCATAACAAACACATTATTTGATTCTTACCTTATCATCTCAGGGTTATGATATCAATGTTGAATTAGTTACATATGGGTTGGGACATTTATCCTCTAATACAAGACTCTTGTCTTAGTTAAATTTCAAATTATGAATTAATCACCTTGGTATCTCCATGTTATCCATGTACTTCATCAAGGAAGCATAATTCTTTGGTGATTTCACAAGGAAGCATTTCCAACAAGTTACAAGGCAACATGGTTTACTCACATACAAGTGTACTCATTTTTTTAATTTAAATTTTCAATTATAATTTAAATTTCAAATTTCATTATATCGAAATTGAATACTAAATTTTCATTGAAGGTTTTTTCATGGAGCAAATTTCACATTTGGAGCCTTCTCTCAAAGATAGAGTGTGATGACACACTCATGTATATATTTATCCTTTTACTCTAGTATTTTCATTGCATTGTAATACTATAATAAAAGGGTCACATTTTTAGACAATAATATTTGGTATTTGACACTTGGAAATATCAATATTTACTTACATTTATCCTACATGTCTTTTGTATCCTTAGAAACTATCACTTGCTATTCTTGCACACCTACTTACTAGTTATAAGCACGATCCATTCTAAGATTTTATTAGCCACCTATAAGAATATTTTGGTTTATGATAAATTAGTGAAATATTCTACCCAAACATTCTAAAAACACCACATGATAATTTATATCTCCCTGATAATAATGTCACATCTAAATAGTAACATTGACATTAGTTTACTAAGGTTCACATTACTTCCCTTTGCCTAATGATTTTTTTTTTAAATTAAATCATTTCCATAGGTTGGCCCATTCACATAGTGTGTTGGTGTGTGTAAATCACCTAATTCAATAGGTATAAATACAAATTAAGGTCAAGCTTATTCATAATCTAACATTCTCATGTAATCCTAAAAAATACTACTACACATTGACCAAACCTAAAATATTCTTCCCAATTTTCAAATCAAGTGTTAGGAGCAGTCATCAACCAATTATAAAACATATCATTCTACTTCAAGGGTTAACATTATCAAGATCAAAGCTATATGTCTAGATACATTCATATAGTGAAAGAGCACAATCACATTCATATAGTGAAAGAGCACAATCACATATTCATACTGATTTCCATATTTAGAGTATTAAATACATAGGTAGTGGTAAATAATCAAAAAAGGTGATTGGTGTTTATTCAGCCCAATTATAATTCCTCATTTTATACAAATTTTCATTCTTCACAAGCGGACCTAGTGTTTTATGAATAAAGAAGCTAATTTATGGAGTTATGCATGCAATTAAGGGTCATAGATCGCACATACAAAGACATATCAAACATGCACAACACATTATATGGTCATAGAGACAAATATTCCCTAGACAATAGTGTTAGCCTTGATCACTAGCATCAACACACCTACCTAGGCCTAACGGTACCAACCCTATACACACAAAGACACAATTATAGATCTTGAATGATATAGGCATAATTCTAGTATGTTTCCACTATTAGAACATAGTCACAATTAATCAATCAAATATTAAGTCTAAGTCTCTTGATCTCCTTAATAATTTCCATAAATACTAAATTTCATTATCAAATTAGTCTAAATCAGTTACATTCAAATTTATGTTTGATTTCCATATACTACAATCAAAATTTATTTTATAAGGATAGCCTATTATTATTGACATTAAATCTAAATATATTATAAATAAAATATTTAATAATCCACTTCTAAAACAAGATTTTCCAAACAAAAATAATGTTCACATGGAAATACCTACACATCAACCAATTGTTCCCAATGAGTATATCATATATGGTATTATAGTGATCACAAGTTCCAAAAATTAACCTCTGTGTATCATATTCTATGACCACAACATTCTTATTAATGATATTAATAATGGTCCACAATTTATATATGATTTTGCTGATTCACATCCTATGATTATACATGGCATCATGGTAGATAACGGTTTGAGTAAAAAATTAATTATGATGTCATTCCTTGATAGTGGAGGGTATATTAAACAATATTTAATTATTACAACCATGGTTCCTAAGAGTTATTATGGTGTTACACAAACATCTATTGTGGGTATCACATTACTACACACCATAGGTTTTAAGCCCCATTTAGTATGGTTCTATAAATTTAAAAAAAATGGAACATATGATCTATTAATTGGACATCCATGACTAAATAAAATGAGAGCAATTCCATCCAAACTACATCAATATCTTAAGTTGGTGTATGATAACAAGGAATTCACTATTTGTAGTACAACTTATTAGTCACCCATCTAACATTAGAAAAAACATGAGATATTTCTAAAAGTGTTTCCTAAACAACAAATATTACAAGATTTTATGACATATACTTATTTATACTACTTAAATATATGATTCTTATAGTTATTACATCTACAGTTATATAGTTTTAATTCCTTTACTTACAACTTATAGAGCTTTAGCTCCTCTTGTCACAACTCTTTGAGTTATAATTCCTATAACTACACCATCAAAAGATTTATTTAACACCTCTTTCATATGTTATTTCCTAAATAACCTAAAAATACTTCAACTATACAATGAACCAATCAAACTAATACATGTGCTACTTTCCAAGAGCTTAAGGTAGATCATATAGCCCACATCCATAATGACACTCATTGGCATAAATATTTAGGTTAAGATACAACTTGTGACCTTATTTTTGATACTTATAGTGACACCCTATGTTCATGGTCTTCTATTTTTAGATGGATAGATGAGATCATCAGTTAGCCACACTAGCTTGTACCTTGTGCTTCATCAATACATCCTACTCTATATAGATTATTTTTTCTCTTTCTTCTAAAGATCTTGACTTCAATGTGCCTTCCTCCCTTGAGATTGTGTGTTTCCACATACTTATTCTAGGGATGATAGATATGTTATTTACTTGGTTTTTATTGACATTATTCTAATCCCATTGGTTTATATTATTTGATATGTTATCTTGGCCTTTGTCATTTGACATTGATTCCATTTTAAACACCTGCATAAATTGATTTCTGAAGGAATTTGTAGGTTTTTTAGAATCCACCTCTTCTTCTTCATTCTATATTTTTTCCCTTTAGCTCACCTGATTGTTTCCCTAGTTTTCTCTTAATTTATCCCCTTGAATTATTTTATTTATTGATTAAGCTCACCTTACTTATTGTGATTTTTTGCATTGTCTTTTTTTGTGATCTCCTTCTTCTAGAAAATGTTTAAAATGCAAAAATATTAAAGATCATAAAAATATTTTCATTTATTTTTATCGATAGATACATATCATGTTTATCTATCTATGCTATAGGTTTAAAATACAAGTTATACATATACATCCCATGATAATATTTTAGAGGTAAACAAGTTATACATGTAATTCCCATGGTAATCTTTGAGAGGGTAAGATGTAAGATATACAGGTTACATATGATCATGGATTTATAGAATCATTGAGGTTATTATGTATGTATGTGTGTGTGTCTATAATACACACACACACACACACACACACACACACACACACACACACACACACACACACACACACACACACACACCAGCATGCATTGATTTCTAAACAAAGTTGTAAGTTGGTTGTAATCCTCCTCTTATTTTTCATTCTATATTTTTACCATTGGATCACCTAATTGCCTCCCTAGTTTTCTCTTAATTTATCCCCTTGAATTATTTTATTTCTTGATTGATCTCACCTTGATTCTTGTGATTGCGCTCGTTATCTTTTTTTGTGATCTATTTCTTCTAGAAAATATTTAAAATGCAAAAATATTAAAAAACATAAAAATAAAAAAATATTTTCCTTTATCTTTATCGATAGATACATATCATGTGTATCTATCTATGCTAGAGGTTTACATATACAAGTTATTCATATACATCCCATGGTAATCTTTGATAGGTAAAGAATTTATACAGGTACTTCCCATGGTAATCTTTGAGAGGTTAAGATTCAAGATATACAAGCTACATATGGTCATGGATTTATAGAATCTTTGAGGTTATTATGCCCATACCTAAGGGTTAGTGCAAAAAGTTGGGGGAAAAAAAGGGGCCTACCTATGGACATGATTTCCCTAAAATTTTAGAAATCTAAACTTTTGTAAAAAATTTGAGATATCTACACTCCAAATTTGAAGATGGTGTAAGAACATGAAATGTAGAATCTTGAGTCTAGTTTCCAAAACACTAGTTTTTTAAAAAAAATGATTAATTATACTTAGGTCAAACATCTAAAATTTTAAGATAAACTCCTATTTTTTTAAGAAAATAGAGTAGATAGATGGTGGAACACCATTTTTTGAATAGCATTTAATATTATTTGAAACCTTTTGGAGAAAGTTTAGATAAGATCTTCTAGTTTGTAACCTACATTTTTTTATATTTTTGTAATGAATATTTTTTATTAATTTTTCAAGTAAATAGATCCTTAAAATTGATAAAAATGTATAGCCATCCATGTGTCATGTTTAACAACCTAAAAAATAGGAATCAATTTTTTTGAATGTGTGTAGAATTAGGCCCAGTTTGTCCCCATATAACTTATTTTTCACTTGGATCAATGAAAGATAAATTACATGAACATGTATAGGAATGTATGTTTGCATCATGTAGTGGATTTAAAAAGGTATATTTAGAAATATGCATAGTTTAAAACCTTAAATTAGTCTAAAAATTATAAAAATCATGTTTTTCGAAAGAGTAGAGCATGATCGTCATGATGGTATTGAGTTTTTGAATTTTTAAATAAAAATACGTAGTGTATTTGGAGGTCAAATTTGAATTTTATTGGTTTTTATAATAATTATTAGACTCAAATATAGATTGATAAGTCCAAACCTTAGGATCTAGAATCCAAGCCATTCTTGAGCTAAAAGGCATGGGATTTGAATTTAAATTCAAATAGTGTGATTATGTTAATAATATGATCATGGTATTAACATGATCACATTATTAAAATCATTAGTAACATGATCATATTACTTAATAATGTGATCACATCATATATTCATAATACCTAAAAACCCAAATTTGAATTTTGACCTATGAAAAGAGCCATTAGGCTTAGTAGTATTAAGAACAAAGTTTGGTTGATTCAGATTATTGTTTGGGACCAATGTTATTGTTAATATTTTATAACATTGAATGATAATTAGAGATGTATTAACCTATGAATCAATTAATTGTTCATTTGATATGAGTCTAATCTTCCTTAAAATACAGACAATCCAAGTTCATCCTAAATAGGGTTAAGACCTCAAAAGTTGGTTTTTGGTGATCTATTGATTCAAAACACTCCTAATTTATTAGATTTGATTTATATTTCATTTTTTACATGGTTAAATAAATTATATTTTCCAAAATTCATTTGGAGTACTCTGGCTGAGTACTAATGGACCTAGAGTATTAGGTCCATAAAAGAGTTCAGTGATATTATAAATGTTTAAGGATTAATTATTTGAATATGGTATTTTAAAAGGAATTTATAGTCTTCAAATGATTCAAATGGTATTTTAGAACAAAAATAAATAAATCAAGGGTCATTGTATTTTGTGTCAAGAGTGTCTATAGTCCTATAAGAGGCCGAATTTGGTTAAATAGGACTGCATTAGTCTTTGTGGATAATTGGTGATTTTTGGAACTTGTAAAAAACTTTTAAAAACTTTATAGTATTTTCTGAGTCTATGATAAGATTATTTGAGTCAGTAAGTGAAGTTATATAAGGATATAATTTCAAGGTATATCAATGTGTTAGTACCCTATTTTGCATATAAGAAGTTGTCTTTTATCAAGTTTAGAGATGTCACAAACATACATGCCACAAACATACATGCCTTATGATATAACCAATTTTACATGAGATGCCATAAAATGCATTTTTTAAACCTATGGCCAAAACCTAGCATTTAGAGTTCCAATCTAGTTGTGCATCTAAATTAAATTAGGGCTCTTTTGACCCCCTTCAGCCTAATTACATGAATATGAAATGTGATTTGGGGGTTGATCAACTCCAATTTCATTAGCTCAATTGAAGAAAAGAAACATAATTTATTTATATGCAAGTTCTACATGTATAGAATGTGGTTTTGAGTTCAATAAAATTGAAGTCATCAGATAATGAATGCAAATGTTAATTAGTTCAATTATGAAGGTAATTAGGGTCAAAATGATCCACTTGAATATATTTTAAATTGAATATTCAATGTGATTTGGATTGAAATTAACCCTAATGTCATGTCATATATAATTAACCAAAGAGTTGATTCATTTAATTGAGGGGGCATTTGGGTCCAATTTGAACCCCTTCAAGATCAAGATATGATTTGGATCAAAATAAAAAGATTGATTCTATCATGAATTTATCCAATTAGTCAATTTGTGCAATTAGGGGTGTGATCTAGGCAAAATTGAGCCCCTAAACCAAATTTATGGTTTAATCAATTGTATAACATATATGAAATATGTACATGGTTTAATTTATGCTAATTTAATTAAAAATGCAAAAATAAAGGTAATCATCATAAATAGGTGAACAAGCAACTCAAATGTTTGTCATTTACCTTAGTGATTAGACCCTATATCTAATATCTTAAAACCTAAACCCTATACCATTTAACTTTAACCTAAACCATGTACCATTTACTTTAAAATCTAATCCATATGCCCTAAACCCCAAACCATTTAAATTATAGACCCTAAAACCTAAACCAATAAATTTATCCCCAATTAACATCTTTTTTATATAGTAAGAATTAGGTTCATAGGGATGAACTTGGTCAAAATTGCATCACTCATTAAATCATAATTGACTTAATTGGCTCAATCTATGATGATGTGGGGATAATTAAACTCAAAATTACATTTTTACTCAAATATATAGGTTTAAGGAGCTCAAAATTTCCCTAATTGCCTTCATGATTGTACTTTATATACCTTAAAACTATACCCTAAGCCCTAATACTTAAAATTTACTAATCCCTAAACTCTAAACCATAAATATAAACTCTTTAAACCTTAAACTAATAATTTTAGCCCAAATTAACATCACTTGGACTAAATATTAAGCTCACAAGGCTCAATTTGGCTTAAATCACATGACTGATTACCCCATTTGACTAATTCATTCAATCTACACGATGACATGGGGTATAATGATAACCCAAAAACACATTCTATAGTCACAAAAAGGTCCAAATGATTCAAATTATCCTCAATTATCTTTGTAATTGATCCTGTGTACCCTAAACCATATATAAATTAAAACCTAATCCCTAAACCCTAAACCCTAAATAATATACCTTAAATTATAAACCATATCCTTTCCTTATTTACCAATCGATTTAGTTCTAATTAACATCCTTGTAGTAAGAAGTAGGTTCACATCATGATTGTACCTTATATCCTTTATAGTAATAATTAATAATATTTAATCCTAATTTAAGGGTTGATCAACTCCAATTTACCCCAATCACCATCATGATTGTACTTTATATACCCTAAAACTGATATCCCAAGCCCTAATCCTTAAAGTTCCTAATACCTAAACTCTAAACCATAAACATAAGCTCTTTAAACCATGAACCAATCATTTTATCACAAATTAACATCATTTAGACTAATAATTATCTTTGTAATTAACCCTATATACTTTAAACCTAAGCCCTAAACACTATACCTTAAATTGTAAACCAAAAAGTTTCCCTATATATCAATTTATTTAGTCCCAATTAACATCCTTTATAGTAAAAATTATGTTCACACATAGCATAGAGCAATTAGACCTTATACACACCCATAAACCTAAACCCTACATGGCCTAATCCCTAATCCTTAAACCCTATGCACTAATGCCTTAATTCATAATCCCTAATCTATATTAAGTATAATATCATCACATTAATTAATAACATGATTATGTTATTCTTAATATAGACAAAACTCAGATCTCAATGTCATTTTAAACTACAATTGAGTATTATGAATAACAAAATCATGTTATTATATAACGTGATCATGTTATTATTAATATATGCTTCTCAATATGTATGTTGAACCAGAACATAGTATAAAAAATAATGTGATCACATTATATAAAATGATCATGTTATTATTATTATATACTAAGCTCACTTTTCAACATCTATTTTTAACCCAAATCAAGAATTATATCCCTAAAAACATTTTTTTTGTACTTTTATAGGACCACACCTTTGAAAAGTTGTCAATTATCCTTGATGGGTGATGAATCACATTTGAGGAAGAGGAAGGTATTAAAGAAAAACACTAGAGGAATTATAATATTTGAGAGAGAAAAACAAGGTATGAAATCAAATACTTCATGGTAGACAAGGTACAAACCCTAATTTTGATGAACCAAATGCCATAGATAATGAGCCAATTGATAATAATGAATTAATCAATGATGAAATTGACCATAATGAATTGAGTAATGAATAAACTGACCATAATGATATGAATAATAATGAAATTGATAATAATTAATTAGATAGAACTGTAAGTTTACATTCAAAGTTCCAAGTTTTTTATTTTGTTGATGATGAGTCTATGTATGATGCTTCACCCCTAGTGAATGAAGCAAATTTTATGGAAACAAATAATGATGAAATTAACCATCAATAAAATTTCATGGAAACATATAATGAAGAAATAAATAATGAAAAAAATGTCATCCCTCCTATAAACATTAAAAATAATAATGATTTTAAAACATCCTCTCAACAAACTCCACCATTAACAACACCTCCAAGAGTTGTGCATAGAAAAGACAAGCACTTAATTGAAGTTGATGAGAATATTTTAGAACCAATGCATAAAATATGTTTGATTTCCATTGAAGAAGAATTGTTAAATAAACTTGGGATACTTTATTTCATAATTTAGATTATGATAGTCAAAGATGTCAATTATTTGTTTCATTGATAAAATTGATTAAGATGAGACCTATAATGTACCCATTATGACTCAGAACATCTAACATGGATGATAAAAACAATGAAATTATTGAAAATCTACATGATTGATATCATACTATAAGCCCAAAATCATGTACCCAAGATTGTAATATTGTCTGGCATATACTTATAACTTGTGTAGTAAGTGACCAAATAGGGAAAAAATGAATGGTTTCAAAAACAAGCTAACCACTTAATATAAATAGAAAAACATTAATGAAAGTAATTGAAAGATGTGAAAGACTTAGTGAACCTAATACCAATGAGCTTTGGGCATTCTCTAGTAGACTTCTATGAAAGGATAAGGCTATAGCCAATACTCTCAAAGAGTTACTTTCTCAATTTTGGAAAGACAATACAAGAGTTTCACCCAATGTAAGAGATGTAGTGAAAAGAAGAGTTGGTTTTCGTAATCATGAACCACATCTAAAACATTTATTAGATACGAATCAAACATAATTGTAATTTAAATTTAAAAAAAAAACATCCAAAAATTTCTATTTGTCAAAAATATTTTGAGATGGCCAAACTTTTTTATGTAAAAATAAATTACACACGCACCACTTGTAGTAGGCAACATGTTGAATTTTCAATGCACTATGATGGTTTTTGTTATATTCATCATAATTTATATACTAAATTTTTTTTATGGGAGTGTGGAATTAAATTTTCACCAAAATCAACCAAATAATTTATTCCAACTATCTTTTTCAAAAGACCGGATGAACAATTATTGTAAAACAAATCATGTTTAAATGAAAATTGTAGCATTTATGGTGAATTGCCAAAAAAAAAAAAAAAATGTATCCATGAGGAGATTAAAAGTGTAATTAGATAGGAATTATTTGGTTAAAAAAAATATAAATCAGTGACTTATCAAGTAAAATATGGAAAAGATCTAAAAGGTGTGACCTTGTTACAAAAAGAATACCTATTTTCAAATTTTTGGTCAAATTTAGGGAGAAGATTATTTATGAGTATGCAAGGAACACATAGGGGTAGATGGTTGGATGAAAATTTAAAGATAAGAAAGGATACATTCCCACTTAGTTAAATTATTTTAATAGTTGACTTTTCTAAAAATTACACATTCAAACTCCAAAGGGAATTTCAATCACAGTATTAAAACTCATCACAAGTTGCCATATTCGTGAATATAAAATTCATGCATGCACTTGATAGTACATAGTAAAAAAGGAAAATATTAAGGGAGTACCTATTATGATTATTTTTCAAAACCCTACATTTTTTTTGAAATCTATATATTTTTTGCCATAGTGATGACTTAGTCATGACATCTAAAATTGCAGTCAAGGACCTAGATCAATTAGTAGTATATTGGAATGCATATGTTAAATTAATAAGTTGATTTTTATTGGTCTATGAATTCATATTTATATTTTAAGTGGTTTCAAAAAGAATAAATGGATGAATGAATAATATATGCATATGTATTTATCATTTCTAAAATTTAGTTCAGTCACATGTTTTTAGTTGATAAATTTTGATCAAACTATAGTGATACTACAGAGTTTCATTTTGAAAAGGATGGTACCTCTTATAGTTTTATCATAATTGGAAGCATTATTGTCATGATAATATTCAGTTATCTATATTGATCTGCAACATTGAACTTCGTATGGATTCATCACAACAAAATTTTAGATCGGTCTTCATTATAAGTATGGAACATTGGCATTATGGTTATAAAACAACAAAGTTTAATGACATTAAAGTTTGGTTTAAAATGTTAAACCTAAGTTAATTACTAAGGATATTAGGGCATCATAAGGGGTTATAAGTTTTAAATCCTAATGCTTCCTTATGCTAAAGGTTATAATTTAAATTTTATCCATCCTAAGTTTTTATGTGATATAACTAAACCTATAGGGGATCCTAAATGGTCATGGTGTTTTCAAAGTTTAATATGACTTGTTTATTTACTTGAGGCACAAATTTTTATGTAATTTTGAAGGTATTGAAATGGGAATAGAATAATTGGTGATTTATAAAAGTTTTATGGCATAAGTTTATTGTTTATTTGAAAGACATGTTTAATTAAACTTGTTGATTTGGTTATCTTGAGGCATGGACATTTCATTTTGTTTGATGAGCTAATGGCAAGTTGATAGTCTAGTTGGAAGTATTCATGGAAATCAAGTGGGTAGGTTGAGTAAATATGAAGCATAATGGATGATTTGAAACCTTGGAAAGATCAAAGGTGGTTTAAGAGACTTAAAGACAAAGTGTACATGTCTCGGTTGATGAAGATTAGTTAGTGATTTAAAAAAGGTTATGGTAGTCACTAAATTTGATGGCATTGATAAATAAGTTAGTAGATTGATAATTTTTTTCTCAATTTGATGAACCAATCACAAACATGCACGTAGTCATAGGTAGTTAATTTTTGAACTTGGGTTACAAATAGCATTATTTTTTCCTTTTGGGAAATCATTTTGTAAGCTTGTCACAGAATTGACACTTTGATGGATACATTTTGGGAGGTTGTAGACAAGAATTTGTAAGCAAAAATTTATATGGAAACACAAATAGGTATTCCAATGATGGAATGAATAAGTTGTGAAGTAAAAATTTAGTTGTTTTGAATGGTTTTTTGGTTACATGGAGAGAAAAGATGGTTTCTGGTCTGCATGTTTGATAAGTTTTGATAAATTAACTATTTGTTTAAACCATTGCATGTATGGTTTGGAAAGTTGAATATATTAGAGTTTTAGTGGTTCTCATATCATTTATTACATGATATATCAATGATAAAGCTGCTTTAGTTTTTGATATAAGTTTGTTTATCTTGGTAGTTGATGAAATAAAGGACATGTTAGGTTTGTCAGTTTAGTTCAAAGTGTGGTATTTTGAAAGAATAATGAAGATTTACTCACTTGAAAGCATATATTAGTTCTATTATTCTTTTGGTTGATATATTTTAGTAGTGTTTTGAGCGTACTAGTTAGTTTTAAATTTATGTTGAGACCCAGGGTTTTACATAGAATGAACTAAATGTGTTTGTTTTCATGAATATTTTGAAGGGTTCAAATGGTCTACAATATGCCATAAAGAGATGGTTTAAATGGAATATGTTTGAGCATGCAAATAAGAAATACTATGATAGTTGGTTTAGCATGGTATTCTGAAATAAATGTGGAGTTTTTTTTTGTGAAAATGAGATTTTTGACTTTGGGTTCTTAGTTTTAGTTTGATACAATCAAGTTTTTGGTCATTTAAGTTTTTTGGTGAGCTATGATTACATGCATACATGGTTTTAAAAGTTATAGTTATACATGGTCATATTGTTGAAATATAATACATTCAGACTGTGTATGAAGTAATTTTTGAGGATATATTGCAAGTATGCAATACTTTATTTTTGGGTTTTTGTTTAACTACAAAAGTAATGTTGGGTTTTTAAATTTGGTTTCGAAGCTATATATTTGAGGTTTTATAAAATATGAAATATGAGATAATCTGATGGATTTAAAATGTTTCTCAATATATTATGAGGGAATGTTTTTGAAATATTTAGATATTCTCATGTGCATGTATTTTATAGACACATAGGGTTTTGTTCCAAAATTGTGGATATGAAAGGAAAATAAAAGAAGTGGTTGATTGTTTTCTTGGAAAGCTATAATGAGTTATTTTCTCAGTTTTGAAATACTTTTTAATTAAGGATAAAATGGTTTTCTGAATGCTATCTATTGAAATTTTAGAGTTTTAGGATGTATACAGTGACATAAAATGCATGAGCTAGAAATTTTGGGTGAAGTTTGAAAATGGTTTTATCATGGTATTTTTGGTCATATTGGTTGTATTTTGAGTTGTATGTGTAGATTAATTTCCTACTCTATGTCGTATTCAATTTTTTTTATTTGAGCACAGCAATTTTGGTTCCAACGCACTTTGAGTAAAGCTGCAGAGTTTTAGAATAGAGGACGGGTTCATTTTTGCTAAGTGTCAAAATGCAGCAGAGTCTACCAAGTGTCGTCCTCAGAGCACGATCCATTTTTGCCTCTCTTGTTCTTTTATATTTCAATTTTGGCCTAAGTATTGGATTCAAACGGAAGCGACCATGTGTCAGCCTTTGAGAGATGGAGATGACAGCTGGCGACTTTCGAGGACCCTTTTGTATCTTTCCAGGGAACCATGGACCATGCCACGTACCCAATAGCAGTTAAGCAAAAAGTGCCAGGTGACAGTTGTAGAGGCCCTGAGTTCCCCTTTTAAAGAATAAATAGAAGTCACCATGTGTCGACGTCTGGGAAACTTTGGTTCAATGCTTGTGTAGACACCAAAATCATGTCTACTCCCCTGGTCATCCCCCATTTTATTTTTCCATGCCTATTTTGCCCCTATCGACCATTTTCCTATGAGCCTTGACCCTCACAGCATGTAAAAATGAGCAGAAATCTAAAACTAGCCTCTATCCCCATTTTGCATCTACCAACGACGGTCACTACCCGGCCGACATCGCTAACGTCGGTCACTTATCAGCCGACGTCAGCAATCCTGCCGATGTCAGTTATCCTTAACACTGCGTTCTCAACCTGAACACAGGAACCGTTACCCATTATCCATTATCTATTTGGTTCCCAATCAATTTCTTGATCGGTTATCAAACCGTCCTTCGCCTTCATCAGCTACCTCTTCCCTCAAACAATCAAATCAACTCTTACAATCAATCAACTCTGACGATCAACGAACTCTTGCGATCAAACCGACTCTAACAATCAATCAACTCTGATGATCAATGAACTCTTGTGATCAATCGACTCTAGCATCCAACCAATCTGCAATCTAATTTCTCACGTTCTGTCTCTGCAGTACAGGGATTCTACTTCGATCAACTTCTGGCAGCACATCGATGACTTCAATCATGTCTTCAGTGTGTAACATGTAAGTATCTTGCTCTATGTTTTTGTTTCTCTCTGGTTATTGTTTTTTTTATTTACTACTATCATCCCTATTTAGACTTAGACTATAGCCCCGGCCTAACTTCCTCCTCTACACCTCTGTCCACTATCCCTGAATATAAAGTCACTCTGCCCAAATCCCTGTAAAAACCCCAAACAAACCCTTAGGCACCATTCTGCAAACCTGAAACCTATCCCGACTCGACCAGACCCGACCAGACTCGACCAGACTTGTCCAAGAACTGTTGCCTTGACTGATGCTGGTCATTACCCCAACTGACGCCGGCACTTTAACCGACGTCGGCCCCCTTCCCTGACTGACACCGGCACAGAGGCCGACACCGGTGACTGTGCAGAGCAATTTGCTACATATCAGGTACGCATTTTATTTTCTATCTTTTATTTCTTTCATTCTGTCTTTCATTATATCTACTTCAGTCAAATATTCTATTTTTAATCAGTGGGTTGATATCCTTCTAGGAAGTCTTTGTACTTCTGGGTTCAGGCGTTTGTTTGACAACCCACCGTCTCCTTGTCTAACATTTTTCTGTGTTTTAGTTTCTTTTTCTTCGTAGGTGTCATTCCTCCACAGCCAAAGAGGAATACCTTCCAATGTCTGATTATGGTGCGCACGACTACAATCAGGTATCTTCTAACCTTGACCATCTCTTAGTTTCTCATTTCTATCTTTTGAAATAGAAAGCAAAATTAGCATAGAAACATTCTGGCACGCCCGGTGGGACCCTAGGTTCTTCTGTGGGTTCCTTTTTCTTTTTGTTCATATAGGTACATTAGGTTCCTTCCTTTTTGCCTCCTTTCATCTCTTCTAAACGACATCATAAGTAGGAATAAAAAGAACATTTCTTTCCTTTCTTGCACTTCTAGACTAGCCAAAATTCATATTCTTCGACTCTTTCTCCATTCATCTTCATACGAACAAACATTTCGACTTGGGCATTAAAACACTCTGCATTGCATTTCTGCTTGCTTGCATTTCTTAGACCACACTTAGTAATTTAACAAAATGCATATTGAATTAATCTAGATCACTTGATGTTACACGACCAAACCACTTGCACTAAAACAAACATCTTAACTTACCTGAGACAAGGCCCGACTGGGATTTCATCACCCAGCGGATACCTTACCCATTCCCGGTGATCTTACTTAGATTTCATCACCAAGGAGAAAGCCCACTCTGTTCTTAGGTAGAGTCTAATCTCTAGGGGAAGTATATTTTGGCTAAGCGAGCCCAGCTTATCACTGGACTCGTGAAGTGAGGGGAGCTTGCTCCTTAGCACCAGACCTTGTACAAAACCTAACACAGACTTATTGAACACCATAACTGACCTGAAACCATCCATAGACTACTTCTTCTAGGACCTGACTCAAAAGCCAATCTTCCTCTACACACATTCTAAGGCATAAGCCACTATAATCCTAATAATTTACTCCTAGGTTTTTTTTTAAGGATCTGCTTGTGTCTTCATCTTTTTAGTTCTTATCTGCTTGTTAGAGCTTGTGAGGACATTCTATCTTGCCTTGAATGGTTCTGACTCGTAGTCAAGCCAAGGATCTAGTCAATCACGTGAGGCATCAACCGCTTTCGTCTACCCTGTTTATAACCAGTCCTATAATGGAGTTCCACTCGGAGATTGAAAGAACTCCTACAGGACTGACCCCGACTCAAATTCCCATCATCCCTGAAGGGGACCAAGATTTCAAAAGATTCTTGGACCTCAATGCCGCACCCCTCCAAAACTATCTCACAAGAAACCCAACACGAGACCTCTTGGGTGACATGGCAACGACATCAACACCATTCGCCACCCAGCCCTTTATGACTCAGCCTTTCACCTCAACCATTAACCCGACCATGGTCAATACAAAAAGTTTGGCCTCCACATCTATTTTTAGACCGACCTCCATCGGGGTTTTATTACCCCCTCAATCACCAGCAATTCAACCAAGTTCTACATCATACCAGAACTTGATTGTCTCGACCCCTCACACTCTTGCACCCACAAATGCAGGAGTGCCAACCTATCCTTCTACCAATGCTGCCATGCAACCACCTTTGGTGGTATCCAGTCAACTTATGCCTTCTACCTTCATGACCCAATCACCCTTTACCTCCACTTCTATCCCTACGACTAGTTATACATACGTTGCGCCCCCACAAGTGCAACCGACTACATCGTATGCCTCCTCTAGCCTCTTTCAAGCGCCTTGCAACCTATGGGGCACCCCGTCCATCAATCCATCAGCAGACATCATCAAGATGCTGATGGATAAAATGACCAGTCTCGAAACCTCTATCTCTGGCTCATGCAATGCTCTCTCGTATGAGAAAATTTGCAACGAGCCCATCCATCCTTCCGTCCCTATTCGACCATACCCCAACCATTGGGAGCTTCCTAAATTTACTCGCTTTCAAAGCAAGGAAGACCCACAACAACACTTATGGGCATTCAGACATGCCTGTTACCTTATTCCCCACGATGATGCATTATTATTACGCATGTTTCCTATGTCACTTTCTGGCCCTACCCTTGACTGGTATAGCTCTCTTACCAGACATTCTATCTTTTTATTCATTCAACTCACCCAGCTATTTCTCGACCATTTCTCTATCAACATCACTAAACAAGTCTCAATCACAGACCTTTACTCCATCAGGCAGTTTGACGATGAATCTATAGTTGATTTTGTCACTTGTTGGAGAGGCTTGATTAACCAGGTCTCTTTCTCCTTGCCTCAACCAGAGCTCATTGAGCTCTTTTCTCGAGCATGTGCCAGCCACATCTCTTCTACCTTGCGGATTCAGACATTCCGCACTTTCGATGAAGCTTTCATCATGGCTCAAAAGCTTGAACTCCATGCCATTGAAGAAGATAAGGTCAAATTGCATAATACCAACGCAAAAGCCAACGACCTTTCTTCTTCCAGACCTCCTTCTTCTGCCAACTCCCAGCCCAAAGGAGTGGCCAACACTGTGGTCGTTAGATCACCATCCTTGACAACAACTAATCAATCTCAACCTTCTACTTCTTCAAGCATCACCAAATAATTCCAACAACGGTATATCCAGCGTTCATACACTCTGCTTGGAGAACCATACACTTCCGTTTTGGAAAAACTTGTCAAGCAGGGGGTCCTCAATCTCCCTCTAATCTGACCACCTCAATTTGACCCTTCAAAATCCATCCCTACATGGTATAGGGAGGCCGATTTCTATCACTTTCATCGCATCCAAGGCCATGACATCGACAATTGCCGAACCTTCAAGAACATAGTCCAAGACATGATCGACAAGGGGGATCTTATTTTAGATAACCCAAACGCCCCACCCAACCAACACATCGACATCTTCAGACACCCTTTTCCAAACCATCCTCTTAATCAAGACCATATCCAGACCTTGACCAATGACCCCCAAGACCATAACATTCACACAATCAACACTATCTTACCTCTTGTCTCTGACCAACTTCTTTCGCAGGTAGAAGAGTCTTCTTTTTCTATTCGTCCATCTCAGGATGAAGAACCCTCTTCTCCTATTAGTCCTCTATCTATCTCTCTTATACTAGAGGACACCTTGACCACACCTACGCCATTAGCCCTACCTTCATCTGAAGACCTTACCTTGCCTACTCCTTAAGCATAAGTAGAAGGCACATTCATCCATGCTCTCTGCCCACTTGAGGAGCCGCACTCTCCTATTTCTTCTCTACCAAGAGAAGACCCAGTCTCTTCACCCATTTCAACTGAGGAAGACCCAGTCACGGTTTCCTCTTGCCTTTTACCTGAGATTGTTACATCTCACTCACCTCCGTCCACATCTAAACCCAAACCCGCATCTAACCTCACCTCGCACAATAGTGGCCCTCAACCCAAACTACTAATGAAGACCACTAAACCACACCGGAGGACTCCTCCCCCACCTTCGTCATTACCTTCAATCTTGGGCCCACATCCGTCCACTTTAATAGGAGTGCTTCCCACTCCCATACTTCACAGAGGCACGTCGCCTCCATTACTCTATAAACCCATCAGACATATATCTCCTCCAAACCATCGACTAACGTATCTTATGCCTCTCAAACCAACGTCATCAACCCTCACTACAACAAAATATCTAGACCCGTTAGTAGGTTCTTATGCCTTGCTGTTACGACAATTGTTGTAGTCCTCTTGCATTAACCTCCCACCTCTTAAACCATATCAATCTCTCAGACCAAAACCACCCTGGTTCGATGACACTCACATTTGTGCATATCATCACACACCTGGGCATGACACTAAGCATTTTTGTGCCCTCAAGGTCACCATTCGCTAATGTCTGGGGAATGGCACCCTTCTTCTTGACCACGTTATCAATAAACCCTCAATACCGCCCCACTCATCAACTCTCAGATCAAGACCATCTTGGTTTGACAACTCTAAATTCTATCACTATCATCACACTCTGGGACATGACATTGAGCATTGTTGCGCTCTTAAAGCTGTCATTCATCAACAACAGAGAAAGGATTCCCTTCTCATCAAGGATCCTCTTGACCACCCCTTCGACAAATCATCAACACCGACCCATGCCTCTCCAACCTCATCACCTAAATCAGGATCTCTACGCCAGACTATGATCCCTTTGCCGCCTTTAACCCCCTTATTCGACATCAACACAGTCCATCTGACCACTAAACCTCAACTAACCTTAACCAATCTTTCAAACATTCTCCTTACCCGCTGGGGGAACCCAACCTTCATCCAAGCCTCGACCAACCTTTCAACCTAGTCTCGACCACATATCAATCACTCTTTTAATCCTAAACCTTGATCAAGTGTCCATCAACCCTACCCTCAACCAAACATTTGACCAGTCTCGACCAATCAACAATCAAATATCAATCAACTAAACATTCAACCCAAACATTCAACCAACCTTTTTATCCAAACATTCAACCAGTCTCGACCAATCAACGACCATGTCAACCAACTTCACATCCACCATCAACACCTGACCAATCTGGAAAGAGCCAAATGGGGCAAGTCTGCTCCTAATTGACTTGGACCTTATCATACATGCACAAGCATGGACCAGGGACTTATCAGAACCTGAGCCTCTTAATGCGTTGCATCTGCGACCATTCTACTGTTAGTCGAGTACTCATCCACTTGACATTTACCTTGAGCTCATCCCTTGAGCAATCCCTGTCCTCTTAATCCTCATTCCTTTCAACCCTACTCCCCTTCACAAATCCTCCATAACCCTTTTATACAGTAGGGATGCTTTGTCCTAATAAAAGGGAGCCCTTGCCCTTCTATAGTCTCGTCCATGACTCACATTTCTGTCAAAATAAATCAAGATGTCCAAATATCCAAGGTCACCAATTCAGAATCAAAAGGCAGACTACTCCCTTGAAGGATAGCTATACTATCATTGCTATAGCTAATAGACTGCTCCCTTGAAGGACAGCTATTCAAAGCCTTTATATCTAAAGCAAAATATAGACCACTCCCTCGAAGGATGGCTATGACAAACTCTTGCTACAAACATCAACCTTTCTAGAAGCTTCCTGCATCGATCAGCTTCACAACATGACCACCAAGCAAATGACATCTCTCTGTAGGCTTCCCGCATTGATCAGTCTGCGCCTAAACAAAACAAAAAAAAAAAAACATGAGTCCTGGACTTGACTTGTAGTTGTCTCAGGGTCTCCTATAAAAAGGGGCAAAGTTCTCTCTGCTCTAAAATGGGTTACCTTATCCTCTTCCTATCACCTGCTCAAGGGACTTCGAGCTCACTTTAGTTGTCAAAGTGATTTGATTACCGCTCTAGCACAACACTGGTCAATGACGCAATGCATGAACAGGGATTTTGTTCTAACAACCCCTATTTTTGCTATCATTCTGGTCCTTGTCAATGAAAGAGCAATTTGCCTTTCACTTTTTCTCTACACTTTGGTCACATTCAACCCAACCTTTTTCTACCCAACCAATTCAAACCAAGCCAACCTCAACATTTTCATCATGACATCAGGCATCATCATTGTCCATTTCACATAGTTTCTATGGACACCAATACACATGGAAACTATCGACTAGACCCAATTTATGTTAAGCATAAACCAATACTTGCTGAAGCATAAATAGACCTCAATTCATTTTTAGCATACATCCATCACGACTATGGAAAATTGCTAGGGATGAAAGACCACACGACCAATGTTACAAAATACACCATTTGGAAAAGGCTGTAACATCTTCTTCTCCTCATCATTTCGACACTTGACCCCATCTAATCATCGACCATTTTGCCTTTCAGTCTGAACTACATTGGTCTGATGCCCCCTTCAATCTGGGCTATGTAGGCAGCACTCAGATAACACGTCGTCTTCTGGGGTTAGCTCGACCACCCTCATTTGTTCATCTCTCTGATGGACAAACCTTTTTTCCTCTTTTTGACCATGACCTTGCCCTCGACCAAGACCAATCCATGACCTTGCCCTCGACCAATTCCATCCCTTTGACCATTCCTCCCTTTTAGGGAGAACTACATTGGCCTGAGGCCCTTCACACAAGGGCTATGTAGGCATCACTCAGATCACATAATATCTTTTGAGGTTAGCTTGGCCACATCCTTTAGTCCATCCATCCATTTTGACCAATGACCATTGGAGATCATGCCTATCTCCTCAAACTTCGACCTTGACCACTTCCAAGACAAATGTTGCCTTGGTTGTTTTTGCATGTATGCTACCTCACGACTAGTTAGCAGAATTGTGCACAGACTATTTTTGGACCCTCACAAGTATAGGATCACAAGCCAGTTGATCCACACTACTTGTGACATTTTCATGTTTCTGGGAGCACTTCCTGAGCCCGGGATACCTTGAACACGATGACCATTTGGAGCTTTAGCTTAGATTGAGTGACCTGATCAGTAGATGACTAAATTCTAGGGCCCGGTTACTTCAATTTTGGCACTCCTCGACCCTTGACCTGCGACACTTTGACCCGACATCTTGTGAAGTGGTAGGCATGCAATCACAACTTTTGCAGCATTCACCCTCACCCTTTTTCATCCATCTCTTTGTCAAATCAGCGCCTGATTCCCAGTTCCCTTCCTTCGACTCCTACTTTGAGGGGGAATACCTCATCCATAATTAGGGCAACCTACCTTCTTCCTATTTTTGTCTTACAGTTCATTCGAACAACCAACAAGATGAAATCGACCTTATCCATCACCTGGGGCAATCAAATCCTATTTTTGTCTTGCAGTTTGTCCAGAACAACCAACAAGACAAAAAGGGGCAAATGTAGACACCAAAATTGTGTCTACTCCCCTAGTCATCCCCCATTTTATTCTTCCATGCCTATTTTGCCCCTGTCGACCATTTTCCTACGAGCCTTGACCCTGGCAACATGTAAAAATGAGCAGAAAGCTAAAACTAGCCTCTGTCCCCATTCTGCATCTGCCAATGACGGTCACTACCCAGCCGATGTTGCCGATGTCGATCACTTATCGGCTGACGTCGGTAATCCTATCGATGTCAGTTATCCTTAACACTATGTTCTCAACCTAAACGTAGGAACCGTTACCCATTATCTATTATAAATTCAGTTCCCAATCGGTTTCTCGATCGGTTATCAAACCGTCCTTTGCCTTCATCAGCTACCTCTTCCCTTGAACAATCAAATCGACTCTTACAATCAATCAACTCTGACGATCAACGAACTCTTGCGATCAAACTGACTCTAACAATCAATCAACTCTGACGATCAATGAACTCTTGCGATCAATTGACTCCAGCATCCAACCAATCTACACTCTGATTTCTCGCATTCTGTCTCTCCAGTATAGGGATTCTACTTTGATCAACTTCTGGCAGCACATCGATGACTTCAATCATGTCTTTTATCATGTCTTCAGTGTGTAATAGGTAAGTATCTTGCTCTATGTTTTTGTTTCTCTCTGGTTATTGTTTTTTTTATTTACTTCTATCATCCCTATTTAGACTTAGACTATAGCCCCAGCCTGACTTCCTCCTCTACACCTCTATCCACTATCCCTAAATATACAGTCACTTTGCCCAAATCCCTGTAAAAACCCCAAACGAACCCTCAGGCACCATTTTGCAAACCTAAAACCTATCCCGACTCGACCAGACCCGACCAGACTCAACCAGACCTGTCCAAGAACTATTGCCTCGATTGACGCCGGTCATTACCCTGACTGACGCTGGCACTTTAATCGACATCGGCCCCCTTCCCTGACCGATGCCGGCACAAAGACTGACACTGGTGACTGTGCAGAGCAATTTGCTGCATATCAGGTATGCATTTTGTTTTCTATCTTTTATTTCTTTCATTCTATCTTTCATTATATCTACTTCAGTCAAATATTCTATTTTTAATCAGTGGGTTGATATCCTTCTAGGAAGTCTTCATACTTCCGAGATCAAGCGTTTGCTTGACAACTCACTGTCTCCTCGTCTAACATTTTTCTGTGTTTTAGTTTCTTTTTCTTCGCAGGTGTCATTCCTGCATAGCCAAAGAGAAGTACCTTCCAACGTCTGATTACGGTGTGCACGACTACAATCAGGTATCTTCTAACCTTGACCATCTCTTAGTTTCTCATTTCTATCTTTTGAAATAGAAATCAAAATTAGCATAGAAACAGCTTGGGTCCATTGCTTTCCATTCAATGCATAAAGGCATCATTCATTTTGCTAAGTATCGAAGTGTAGCGGTCGCTGCCAAGTGTCACCTTCTAGGTCCCTCTCTACTCCATCCCCAAAATAGTGGAAGGCACCACATACTCCCAGCAAGAGAAGCAGAAGATGCCACGTATATTCCTAGGAGCAGTGGAGGTCACCATGTATCAACTTTTGAGAGACCACCTTCGAGCCTAATCACCAAATGAAGATTGTGGTGGGTCCCAGATGATATTTTAAAGAAAGTAGAAGCAGCCAGTTGTCATCCTTCGATGCCTTCTAAGTGATCAAGAGGATTTTTGGAAAATTGACTAAGGGTCCTCTCCCATTACAAATAGAACAGAGTGCCCGTCTACCTGTTACAGCGAAAATGGAGGGAAATTCGGCAAGAGTCAATTTGAGTAGATGGAGCAGTGCATCGAGTAGTTTTTTTGGGGGCTTGCAAGCATTAAAGACGCCATCTATTTGTCTCCTAATAGTGGAGGCATAATAGATATTTGAGTGGCCCAGTAGGTGATGAAATTTGAAATTTAGGTGCAAAGAGAGGAACTAGTCAGGAATCACCATGCCGTAGTTAAGAGCAGCCGTTCTTCTCCAGCATGGATTTTCAAAGCATTGAATGCACCAAAGTTCAAATTATTATTTTTTATTTACGTATTCGGGGCTATAAAAGAAGAAGAATTGTAAAATCTAAGGAGGGGGAATTCTCATAGTTTTAGACTATCTGAAGTTTGTGGCCAATAATATCATTTGCTCTTGTCTCAATTTTTTTGAGTTGTAAAGTTTATGTAATCGTGCATGTTTTTGTGCACTTTATGTGGCTGAATGAATTGAGGAAATTTGAGCTCCATGCTTTTGTTGATGTTATCTATGTTGTTTGCAAAGTAGTCTATACTATAGATTTTTTAGTGCGGTAATTGAAAATGTTATTTGCTTTTGTCTCATTTTCTTGAATCTGAAGATTTACATGACTGTGTGTGACTTTTGTGCCTCCTATGTGATCAGAAGATTCTATTAAGAAGATTGAACAATATGCCTTTGTTTCTAATTCTTGTATCTTAGTAAAAGACTCCCTTGTTGTGAGCCTCTGTTTCTGTTATTCCAATCTTTTACATTGATCATGCACTTGTCTGCTCTTAAATGTAATAGAATCACATAATAGTTTCACTATGCTTAGGCTAGGATTAGGATTACTCTCAGGTGCATCACCATAGTTAGGTTTCAATTCTTGCATTTTGCATTTCTATTTATTCTCCTATCCCTTTTCCCCAACACCCAATACAAAAGAAGAGACTAGCTTCTTTAAAATTTGGAGGTTGTTTTCAAGCCGCATTGTCCCACAGCTTGAAACTTCCCATTGTTGTTGATTAAGATCAAGCACAATTTTAAGACATCAACAGTATGCATGGTTTCAAAGTGGTTGAAAATTTTACTTGGAAAATATTTGATATCATCAAAGTTTATTTATGAAAGGATTCTGATGGTTTAAATTCTTTACATTTTGAGAAAGCATGCAATTTATAATGACATAAATAGGACTTTTGTGGAAATATTTCTTTCAATTATTTAAAACGGTCCAATTTATAATCTTAGATAAATTGACATAATAAAGAAAAAAATCATGAATATATGATAGAACATTTTGAAAATAAAATTATGATAATATAATTTTATTTTATAGTTTCAGTTGGAATATTGTAATGATTTGGTTTAGCTAGAAATTTTCATATGAATAATTCAATTCAGTCGGTAGAATTAGTTGAATGATCATTTGATGATAATGGTAAATTATATAAATGACTATAGATTTACTATATTTAGATACTATCAGAGTTTAAATTGAACTCATAACTAGTAGGTTCTCTCTTGCATGACCATTGAAGAGAAAAACATCTTAGACATTATACACACAGAGAATAAATTATGCACATGTTAGTCTCCATTATTTCTTCAAAAGAATAATACACAAACCATAGGATTTCTCTTCCACCAGTCGAGGGGAAGCATAAGAAGTGCTTACTAATTATACATACTAGTTTATTTCACATAACAAATAATTTATTATGTGAAACTAATTTTAGTTGTTATGGAATATTTGCATGCATAAAATAAGTATGTATATATTCGACACAAAAAATAATTAACCAAATCCAAATAAACCTTAACTCATGAGTGAGTGTGAAAGCTCAATCCAACACCTTCCCTTAAGTGCAAAATAGGGAATAAGAAAATAGAAATTAAAGAGACCGATGGGTTCTAAAAAGTAAGCTTGATCAGGTACCCATGTACAAAATAATAGTAAAATACAAAGTGTTCTGATGGTAACCAATGCATCTTATTAGATTACATGGATGATGAATCATTATAAAATCCAAGTCAAATAGGAACTATTACTCTGTATGAAGCTAACTCTGTTAAAAACACTAATCTCAAAACACTGGGAAAAAATTCACCAAAGATGAAATGTATCGCCGTAAGGTGCCCAAAAACTATTAACAATAATAAAAGTTAAAAGAGCAAAAAACATATGATGTAAGGTGTCCCAAAAAATCAAAGGTCTCAATACTCTAACATAATGTTGAAAAGGGTGCAATAGATGGAATAAAGGCCATCAAATACAAATTCACTTGGTGGACTCAAAAGTCTCAATAGAACTCAAATCTACATGAGTGGTCTAGATCCACTGCTTGATCACAAAAAACAAATGACTTTGGAATTCACCAAGCTCTTAAAAAAGAGTCTGTCAGAGGTGTTGATAGTGTAAAATAGTTCACCAACTAAATTTGATCTACTACTAGAAGATATGGTATACCAAGGGTTAGCAAGGAATATGATAATTAAAGAATTAGGATTTACACCATACCCTCCTATATTGTTGATTGGGTGGAGCGACATAAAAAATTCTATAGAAGTGGGATAAATACACTACTCAAACACTAACATGATGACACTATATTTACCAGAATAGCTACTCTTCAAAAGGAGATCACGATGTATAATAAATCTAAATGAGACTATAAACTGTCAAAAAAATGTTAAAGATATAAAATCAAATATCTTTGAAGAAAATGGCGCTGGTAGTGATGGGATAGTCAATAACTAAAAATTAAGTGCTTAATATGGAACATATAAAAATGAATAAAAAATACTCTATGACTCTCAGTGTGACCACAAATTAATATCCCATACAACAAAAAACACCAAATGATGCACAAAACCTAGAATGCCATCAATCTATAGAAGACACCATCAAGAACAAGAGATTTATTCCTAAAACAAGGGAGCAATGTGCAACACAAAAACATACTAAAAAATGTAGCATGTTGAGCTCTATCAAAAATACATCTGTGAGTATAAAGGTGGCACAAAAATATAATACACAATAAAAATGGGACATCAAAAGCTATCGATAATGCATCCATGAGTGAAAAGTGTGATGACAAGGATGACAATATAGGCCAAGAGGGCACAAACACAATAATAATGACCTCCAAAAAATGAAGTTAGGGAAAAATAAGAACAAGTTTATTTTATCTATAAGGGGGTTTGACCTCCTACCAAACTAGACCTCACTTTCTATCTTAGACACACAAGATCAAAATAAGATAACCAAACAATCAATAAAATCTCCTTTACAACATAATATTGTTTTGTATTAAAAAATAAAAAATCTCTTCCAATAAAATAATTACCACCACTTTAGTAATTATTTTTACAAATAAGTTCTCCCTAAGTTAATAGTAAAAAAAATTCACCTTAAAAGAAAGAGACCCCTCCACTTTAACAAGTACCCCACTAAATGATAAATGCCCACTATGTCTAAAAAAAAAGCTTGCATTTTTACAAAGTTTTCCCATTTTGAAAAAATGTATAAAGCCCCCATTAACAAAATAATTGCCCCATATTGCCTTTAAAAGGACTCCCCATAGAAATAGAATCCAATTTGAAGTGGATGGGAATCAAACCTCTAACCACCATGTTTTGAAGTTTTATCAAAATATGCTTAAACAAAATAAATATCAACAGCTTCAATCATAAAGTGAAGAAATTTTTTATTTAACTTTAAACACTCCACTTTTTTATTTTTATTTTAAATTTAATAAACCACACGTTTGATTTAGCCAAAAATTAAGGCTTGATCGATGTGGTAATTGATTTGGCAGTCGATGGGTGGTGAGGAAGGATCTGATCATGGATCCAAAGTTGTGTGAAGACTTTCAAAGAACAATGCCATTGTTTTACACTAATTTTGGTGATGATGTGGAGGAGAGACTAACGATTGTGCCATAGATGGTAGTTTTGAATAAAAGATTTGTTAGTTTAAGAATTATCCAAATAAATAACATCTACCATGGCTAATATAAAAAACTTGAAGATCAATGGTATAATTCTTATGCCACATCAAGGGAGAATTATCATTATGGCCATGGTGGACAAATTAGGCAATGTTGATGTGGTGGAGCCATATGGAACACAACCAAAAAATAAGTTGTATGAAATTGGCTATTTTGATCAGTATGCATTACCCTACTATGAGCAAATGCCAAATTCCATAGAAGAGAACATCATAATATTCTAATCTAGTAAAGAATTTAGAGGCATATCTTATTAAAAGTATGTCAGAGTAAATGGATGATGTAGTGGTGGATGAAGAAAAAAGGATGGTGGCATTTAATGAGTACTCATACTTGACTTTGACACAAGAATGATCTCTAATAACATAGTATTCCCACCTCATGAACTACCACAATGTTGACAAATAAGGAAAATAACAAGAAAGTAGAGAGTTTGACATTGATCTAGTTCCAAACAGATCTAAAATAATGTTTTAGTTTGGTCCAATATATCATGTAATATTAAATACCATAATACACAGATCCAAATACTATGAACCCAATCAATCTACAAATATAATGAAAAAGATTTGAGTCAAGGCCAATAAAAGGGAATCCACTCCCAACCAAGTAGTACGACACACTAGATAGAGTAATGGTTACATAGAGTAGCTCGGATACCATGTCAGAGTTTAAAATGAACTTATAACCAACATTTTCTCTCTTATATGACCATTACCATAGAAAAACATCTTAGGCATTATGCACATAGAGAATAAATTATGCATATGTTAGTCTCCATTATTTCTTCAAAATAATAATACAAAAACTGTAGGCTTTCTCTTCCACTAGAGTAGGAGAAGCATAAGAAGTGCCTACTAAATAGGAATAACAATTTGTTTCATACAACAAATAGTTTATTGTGTGAAACCAACTTTAGTTGTCATGGAATATTTGCATGCATAAAATAGGTGTACAAATATTCGACACATAACAAATAATTAACCAACTCCCAATAAAGCTTAACTCATGAGTGAGTGCGAACATTCACTCCAACAAATACAATTATTATTTGGTTTCATATTTGATATATACATGTTGATTTCCAGTCCTATATAATTAGCTTTGAACATTTTTTCAAACTATATATATATATATATATATATATATATATATATATATATATATATATATATATAGGATGTCAGGATGGGATCAATTGGGATCAAGTATGGATAATGATAACAAACATTTGGGAAGAAATAAAACTTATTTTAGCATGAATCAAGAGTACCCGAATAGGTATTTTCCAAGGGGGTTATACAACAAGATGATTTAGCCCTAGATTCACCAATATAGGAGCTAGAATGTCAATACACTTTGATGCCATCAAT
This sequence comes from Torreya grandis, assembly GCA_037957365.1. NCBI lineage: Eukaryota > Viridiplantae > Streptophyta > Pinopsida > Cupressales > Taxaceae > Torreya > Torreya grandis. The sequence goes on from JARHVA010000034.1 coordinate 3,920,023, forward strand.
CCTAAGTTTTGGAATGTGTTGAATAAGTTTCCCTATAATTATGTAAATCATAGGGGTCATAGAGGATTTTGTGGTCATATATTTGGAGCTAAGTCTCAATCTCATAGCAGTTCTTCCCATCAGCTACAAGATAATCCAAATCACCTCCCTATTTAGTCACCTACCCCATAACGAGTTCACCATACTAATGAACCAACTTAGTTACATAATGAAATATCACATGCTGAGAATTTTGTCAATTTAGCCCTACCTTCTTGCTCTAATGAACCCTCACCACCTCAAAAAATGCCTATTTTGGGTTGAAAAAAACATAATCTTGAAAAACTACTTTTTGTAATTCATCTAACCACTTTAAACAAACATTCAAATAGTCATAATGAATCAAACAATCCAACTAAGATCAGAGTTATAGAGTGGGGAAATTGGAGGTGGATGATTTTACAAGTGATTCAAGAATGAAGCTAGTTTAACATCTTGCAGTGGGAATGAAATATAATAGTGTTTGAATGAGCAAGTAAAACCAGTGATTGAGGTCCTTTTTTATTCTGATGACTTCTAGTTATCAGAAAGATAAATTTTATTTTAATAATTGAACTTCAAGTTGATGGAATATAAGTACTATCATATTTTGATACTTTGATTTGATACTTTGGTTATGATATTTGAAAACACATAAGACTTTTAAGTTTTGAAATATATAGTATACCAAATTTATTTTTGATTATATGCATTATGGAATTAATATAAATAGAAATTTTATTAACTTTGACTTATTATTTATTGAAGTGTGTTATTCTATTTTAATATTAATTGATTAAAGGGTACCAATTTGTTAGGAAATACCTGGTCTATATTCAATTATTTGATCCCTTAAGACTTTTAGTCTTAATTAAACCATAAATAATAATTTTCAAACTTAATTGATTTATAAAATTCAATTAGTTAACTAGTAACTAACTAATGTTAGTTACAACTTTTCCAATCAAGTTTGAAGATGAGGAACAACAAATGTATTGAAGACTTATACATTGTAAAGTCAATCATTTATCTCTCTCTCTCTCTCTCTCTCTCTCTCTCTCTCTCTCTCTCTCTCTCTCTCTCTCTCTCTCTCTCTCTTCTATGCAACTTCTCTAAAATAGCATGACTTTTGTAGATAAAACAAATGATACCTTCTCTGATGATTAAGTAAATTACTTAGGCAACATAGGTATAGCTAATTTTATATTATCATTTATAATATATTATCTAAATTTTATCAAGTTTAACATCTTTTGATGATTGATCCTTGTAGTTCTATGTAGAATCCAAGTATTCAACTTGAATAATGATGAAAACTTGGCTATTTACAACATTTCATTAATCTATTTTATTGTAAAAGTTATCTCTTAAGATATTTTATAAATAAGAAGTTGTTTTCTCAAATAAATATTGATCTATTTTGGTAAGATGACTCTCTTTGTTGAGACTCGCATTATTTTGTCTATATTGTAGTTTACTTTGATTTTGACTTTGAAATAGTTTAATTTAAATTCAGTTTAAATTGTAATTGATTTGATTTCATTTTAGTTTTTTTAGTTTTTTTAATTTTGATTTCTATTTGTTTACTATTTACTCTTGCTTTTCTTTAAAGTTAATTTTACTTAAATTGGTTTAGTTTCTTTAATAATTTAGAGTTAGATTTAGTTAGTTTAGTTTCTTAGTTTAAGTTAATGTTAGATTAGTTTAATTTAGTTTAGATTTAATATTTTTGTTTATTTTATTAATTTGTTATCTCATATTTAGTAGCTATCTTATTTAGTTTATCTTTGTTTGTTATGTCTGGTTGCTTACTTTATTAAAAATCTTTTACAAACTGATTTGCTTTTTAATTCTATTTTATTTTATATTTCTGGTTTATTATTTTCGTGTTATTTGGAAGAAATGATTGCAACAACAAGATATTACTCGAGAATATATTACATTACCAAATCAGATTTCTTTCCTTCAATAAGTTGTCCTGTTCATAGACTTTCTCTATCAGATATGATAGATTACACATTCATATCTGCTTGATTCATTATTTGATAAGTGGATTTCTGAAATTATAATGGAATATATTATATTCAATAATGTATTTGTTATTTTCTAGAACACTTAATAAATACATCACTTCTTTAGGATCATAATCGAACCTTTAGAACCTTACTATTAGAATGGTATGATTCCAACTTAACCTTCACAATAGGTGAAAGGGTTGATTAGTTGAAATAATTTTCATTGTCAACAAATTTGGCTACTCTATTGAGGACAAATTTTAGAAATATTATTGGTTAGAGTTGCATTTTCTATTTGTTCATGGTACTTAGAGGAGAACCTCCTATTATTCACCCTATAATTGATATTGTTGATGATCAGGTTGATATTGCTTTTAATCTAACTCATTATACATGGTATAATCACCTTTATAATATTCATCATGTCGCATAAGTTATAAATGAAGAATTAGAAATTATAGAGTTTGAGATAAATTGGTATGCTAATCTTAATCATAAAACTTAATGAAATGTTTTAAATATAAATAGAAGAATTCAGGAGGATAGGTCCAAAATTTTAGCTACTAATCTTAGACCTAGAACTCATTTCCTTTCTGATTTTTATCTATTTGATGATCTAGTTATGCCCTCTGAACCTATTGATATAAGTTTACAATTGAATCAATCTAATAAAGTTTAGTAAAATCAACCAATTCAGATATAAAAAACTATTGAAGCTTCCAATGGGAGATCAAATAAAATAGAGAATACATGTTCTAATTCAAGGACTACAAAATAATAAAGATCATAATGATCTCAATGAAGATGAAGTTAAGTCTAGAGCTGAAGTAGAACAACAAATAGATGTAAATCCATGGATTTATAGAAATCCACTTAATATTGGGAATTAACCTAGTAAGTTACATTTCCTTAAAGGATTAAATATATCAAAGTTTTCTGAAGCCTCTAGATAATCTTGAGAAGATCATTTAGATGCATTTAAGTTAGTTTGTGTTATTGTTGGTATAACAAATGAAAAGATTTGTTTAAGATTTTTTGTGAAAAAACTTGAAGGTAAATCTTACCAAGATTTTCTTAGTTTACCTGCTAAAGTTATCAACACATGGCAAAATATTGAATATTGGCTAGATTTATCTTTTGGGAAATCTAAAGAAGACAGACCTAGTTAATGATATTGTAAATTTTTCTCTTGATCCAAGTAAAACTATATACCATTTAATTACTAGATTTACTAAGTTGTACCAGAAGATCCCTCATGATCTTAGACCTTCAAATAAATTATCTAGACTTTACTTTTGTAGTGCTTTACCTTTAAAATATAAAATGGTTTTAGAAGATAAGGATATTATAGAGTATGCTAAAACTGTAATATTGTGTAGTGAATATGAAAGGAAGCATAAATGTATTGGATTTAAGAATAGGTCTAAATTTATATAATATAGAAAATGTAAAGGCCATTCAAAGTTTAGAAAATGAACTGGTCATTGTTAAAAGATAGTTGAATGATAAACCTTCTTTATCTAATAGAAATAATATTGAAAGTAAAAAAGTAGAAATTATTTATTACTGTAATGTGTGTGAATTGGATCATGATCTAGATTCTTGTATTATTGTTTATAAATTCAAAACATATCTTTAGGGGAAATATCATATATCTGATGATCTAGTAGACAACATAAATATGTGTACCTTTGATGATCCATCATAAAATGAGGGTGCTTATGTTTTTAATATTAGAAAAAAATATTATAATTATTTCCAAAATAACAATGCAACAAATAATGATTCTTCTTCTTGTGATAAAGGTAAAATAATCCAAAATAATTTTTCAAGTAATTCATTTGATAATTCCTCTCAGAAAATTCTTCTATCAACTGGCTATAATAATACTCAATATCAACCTTATAAGCCTAAGATTTTTTTAAAATCCTGATGCTAAAACTTACAATATAAATGATAATATCTACAATCAAAGCTGGATTTTTGTTATTACAAAAAGATAGTCTTTCAAGACAACTTGATAAAATTAATGAAGTTGTTAAAAGTCCTAAAACTAATGTATGCTTATAAGAAGAAGATAACAATAAAAAATAAACTATTTTTTTTCAAATTTATGATCCTCCTGCAGACTATATACCTATTTTTTATGTTTCAATCAAAATTGCTCACAAAATAATCCATAATTGTATCTTAAATATAGGTGCTTCAAAGAATATAATCCCTAAATTTATTATAGATCAATTTGGCATTTATTATGAAATTGATAATAGAAAGCTTACTATATTTGATTCAAGATAAACTAAAAGTTATGGTAAGTTGCAGGATATAGTCATTAAAATTGATCAAGATGAAAGAATTCAATGTATGACTAATTTCCAAAATTTGGATATTCCTAATAATTATGATATTTTATTAGGAAGAGATTGGCCATAAGCACCATGTGATTTTGTTGAGAAAAATATTACATGAGTTCTTATTAGTAATGAGATTGATTTTATTAAAAGAGATGATTGGTCTAGTACACCTATATAGTCATCCACTTCTTCCATTATTGATTATGTTGAGACAGGAATTAGAAATTATGAAATCATGAATTTGGATGAACCAAAAAATCAGCATGAATTATTCTTTGAGAAAAATATTTTATGTACATTATACTTTGATAGAGCTTGTTATAAAAAAGGAAGTGGTGCTGAAATTTGTTTAATTTTTCCTATTAGTAAAATTTTTCATTATGCTTACAAATTATCATTTGAAAACATTAATAATGTTGGAATGTTTTTAATGATGTCATGGATGTGTTCTTGTGAATCAATGAAGTGCCTTGATAGCCTAAATAATAATGACAAAGTGTGTAATGTGCTTATCCTAGTGTGCTTGTAGTATGCTTGGTTGATCTTCAGTTTTGGCATGATTAGAGATGTTGAGGGATGTCTATGGTGATTAGAACCTATGAAAAAATTCTTTAAGATGTTAACTATGCTTTGAAAGCTTATGTGTATAAGTATAATTTATTTGGTTATTTATAGTTTTCATCTAGACAGTTTGGGTCTAGTGCCAAAAAGAGCCAAGTAGTTTGATGATGGAATATCTCACACATGTGGACATTTTATGAGAAGGTGATCATATGGGTATGTTCAATTCTGGACCTAATTTATTTTCACTAATTTTTATATCATACGATGAAGCACCTCAAAATATATGCTTATGCAAAGTTGGTTCCCATGCAATTTGACTATGCTTTTCCATACTTAGCTATTTTTCCAATGTGGTAAGAAGAGCCAAGTGAGAATTTTAATGGTATTATATCTTGCACATATGAAGGTGTCAATAGAAACTAATCATATGGTTTTGTTCAATTTTGAGCATAGATGATTTACGCTAAATTTTATATCATGCACTAAAGTACAACAAAATTTATATAAGAACAAAGTTGGTCTCACATACAAATTTTAAGCATAGTTAGCTCTGTGACAGAAGTTTTTGAGAAGGCATTTTAATGGTCTTATTACTCAAACATGCAAAGGTTTTAGAAGTAGTATGTCACATGGTTAGACTCTCTTATGTGAGGATATCATCTGGTCCAAATTTGAGATTAGGTGTCAAAGTGCAAAAGAAGTTATTAAGGTTCAAAAATGGCTCCTTAGGCATATAGAAAGGGTCCCCATAGTCAATATTTAAAGAGTTAAAGCTCAATCTAGATAGATAGTATGCATTACTCCAAGGATTCAAGAAGTAGTGATATGAGGATAGGTGCATGATATTTATTGACTAAGGTAGAGGATAAGGATCCAACAACAAGTGGGTGCTGGTACATATTGATCGAATGATGAACATTGATCATTAAAGACATGGTTGATCTGTAGAGATTTATAGAATGCATGGAGTCAAAATTATAAGAATGCACGAGTTGAGGTCAAATTGACTAAGGTTTAATATCTAAGCATTGGTGCCTATTTGTTAAATATAGATCAAGATCGATGGAGTGTATTTGATCTAAGTTGAGAGGACATAAGATGTGAGCATTGTTCGAGGATTAACTGTGACCATTGCCATTTGAATATTTGAATTTTCAAAGGGAAATACTACTGTCTAGTCTTTGAGACATATATTTGATATAAATAAAATTTTCTCATGAATTAAAAATAAAAGTGGTAAATATCTCTAATTTCATCTAGAAATATGGATTTGAAGATCTAAAATTGTGTACAATCAAAGATACTGAGCCTAGAAGTTGATTGTGTGTTCATGTTGTGTTTTGCAAGTGACCCAAGCAGGATGTATGAGCTTATGATGATATTATTTTGATGTCTCATGATGATTTAACTATTAGGGAGTGTTGTAGACTCATTAAATATGATCTATGTTAAATTTTGATGTATGATCAATCTATCTTGAGTATGAACAATGCTTAAGAAGTTGACTGTGTTCATTCATGATGTTCATGTACAACAGGTCAGTGTTTGAGTTATTTTAGCATACATAGAGGTGGGAAAATATGATTGTGATAATTTGAGGATGTCAAAGGGGACATAAGGAGTGGACCCATACATTTGGAAGTGGTATTATGTTCTTAGTTTGTTTGATGATGTGATAAATGTTTGAATATTTCTCCATGAGACCTATAAGAGCTACAAGGGCCTTATTAAAAGGTGTAGCTGCTTAAAGGTGACCCATAGATGCTTTGGCTGACCTATGAAGATTGTATTGAGCTATGTATTCATATCATATATGCCTTAAGGGTTAATACATGCCTAATGTACCGATCAATATGGTAATGATCATGATTGATCTATAAATAGTGAAACCAAATGTGTTGGTTTCTAGGCTTGTAAGACTTAAATAAGGGAGTGTGAATGTGGTGCCAAGTGAAAGAGACAACCTTTTAAATATAAGGTATAGGTCAGTGAGGACTAGTAGAGAGAGAAGATGATCATAAATGCTTGTTTGAGCAAGGTGATGAAGATGATCACATAGGTCATTAGACCTAATAAGCCTATAAAAGGTAGAGTGGGTGAGACTTGAAGAGACTTTTATGTGACAAAGTTGGAGAGTGAAGTAAAGCAAAGGAGAGTGAGAGTGATTAGCTATTAGTTTGATGAGAAGAGAAGATTAATGACTATGTATATGATATATAGGTCATGTTTCTGATAATAGTATAATGTTCTTGTAGTTTGAAGTTATGTGAAAAGATTTGAGTATGCATATGAGGATTATTTGAGTGAAAAAGGAGAGAGATTATGACATGCCTATGTGATAGTATTGTATCAATTAGAGGGAAAGTTTTTATAGTTAGTATATAATCAAAGGTCCATCATTAGGTGTTAAATATATTAGTTCTAAGATATAAGTATTTTTTCAAGGAGGGTCTAAAGGACTTGATCTTTCTTAAGGGCAATTGCTCCTTGTGAAACAAGGTTTCACTTAAGACTTTTGGTCAGAAGGACTTGATCAAGGTTGTGCATCAGAAGGACTTGACCAAATAATTGGTCTTAAGGACTTGAGAAAATAAGTGGTCATAAGGAATTAATCATCATAGGTGCAAGTGCTCCTTTTGGAAATATTTTTTCACCAAAGGCCTTAGTCTAGAAGGACTTGACCAAGGTTCTTGATCAAAAGGACTTGATTAATCTCTTATTTGTGATCATCTTATAGGATAGTAATCTATGCATTTTTAGACTTGAGAGTGGGTTTTATTCCCCAAGAGGGTTTCCCACATAGATCTTGTGTTGTGTATGTGATCTTGCATTATGTTCATTGTTCACTGCTATGAATGATTTATATGCTTCATGAATAATTGTATTGAATGCTTAAGTTTTTTCAAGGGTTTGGAAATTGAATTTGATTATACATATATTAATTGATATTAGTGTGGGTCCTTTGGAGGAATCATAATTAATTGAAGGTGATCCTAAGTAGGTACAAATATGGTTAAGCAGTTGAAAAAGAAAATCAATAGTGGAAGGTTGTGATCAAGGCAATTGAAAAATAGATATGTACTTTGAAGACAAATGCCAAAGAGGATGAGAATGTTATCAATGGTCTCAAGAATTAGCTAGTATATGCCAAGACAAATTTATGTTCAAAATAAAAAGAACATCATGTTTGATAAAGAATCTTGTCATAACAGTGGAGAAGATGACAATGAGGAAGAAGAAGTTGATCTATAATCTGAACTCATGAGTACACTTGGTGAACTAAAGGAATCACAAGATGAGAAATATGATCAAAGGTATTGAAGCACAAGTCAATTCTCTTGAGTAAAGTTTGATAGAGCAAGCATGTAGAATATTATGACATGGCTAAAGAAGCTAAGAGTGATAAGGAGACTATTTAAGTTCTTAAAGGTTAGTTAATGGCTGTAATTTCAAGTATAAGAGCTAAAGAGGATGAGATCATTCGATTGAAAACCAAGATAGGTTTATTGATAAATGATCATGAAAAGCTTGATGAAGATCAAAATAAATTAGATCAAGTCAAGAGGAATGAAAGAATGAATTAGACAACCAAATGCTTCAAGGTATGCTAGTTTATTTCATGGTCATTGTTATACATGTAATAAGTATTATCATAGAGCTAAGAATTATGGAATGAAGTTATTCAAGTATGGACTTTCATGGAATTATGATAGGATTTTTTTCCAAAGATTGATCACAGTTCAAATCTATCAAAAGGTACAAATGGAATTATTTGTTTCAGTTATCATAAGAGTGAACATATTGCTAGATTCTATCCAAATGGTGTTAAGATGTCTTCAAGATATAGAGATCTTAGAAGGTTTGAGAAAGGATAAATTAAGGTATGGAAACCAAAGATAATCATTTCCAATTCTTCTAGTTATAAGGATGATAAGAAAGTTTCTCTAGAAGGCTATGTTGTAGATCAGTCTAAACTCAAAGGTCAAGTTGGTAAGTTGGCTATAGAAGATGAGAAGAGTCAAACTATGGTATGGAGATCTGAGATAGTTACTAAAGACCAAGGAAACTAATCCTATTGTGTACAAGATTCTTGATGGATTCATTTCCAATGTGGAAAAGGGATCAAAAGTGAAAGAAAGTCAAGAGTTTTTGTTGTCAGCATTTATGGACAAATGTGAAACATAAAATATATCAACTATCTAGATAGAAAAAGAATAAAAAGAGTTAGTTCAATTTAAGCTCAAGGATAAATCCAAAGTGTTGATTTAGGCAAGTTCTAAGCCTAAGAATAAGAAGAAACACTATCAATATTAGAAGACTAAAGAGTAAAAAGAATATTAAGAGTTGTGAGCAACTCCTAGTTTCACATTGTTCTAGGACATTATGGGTCAGGGTGTCTCTATCTAGGCTTCTAGGAGACACTTGTTAGTTAGAGGAAGCTTGGTGGCTATCAAATATTTTTTGATGAGCTGGTATGAAAATAAGGTATGTTTGTGCATTCCTTTTATATATCTTTTGTTGAAGTAAAGAAGCTTGTGAAGAATCTCAGTGGTCCTATCTTAAAAAAGGAGTTAGCTTATTGATCATGGTTTGGATGCTTTGGTATAAAGGTGAGCTTAAAATATCTATCTACATATCAATTTGTGGTAGATTTGAGGTGAGTCTATAAGTTAAAGGCCTCTCTTATGAGTATTTTTGTCCTAGAACTTGTTAAGCTTATTAAAGGCTTGTTGAATAGTTGTGTATGTCATGGAAGTTTAGAGTGTTCTAAAGATGATGTATCTCTATATGAGTATTGACTGTGGTTGGACAATATTTAAATACTTGTTGAAGATGTCATGTTACTAATGAAGTATAAAGTTAGAGGGAGCTTTGTAATTGGTCAGGTCCTAGGATCAAAGGATTGAGTAGTTGAATATGAGAAAGATGTGGACAATCATTTTTTTGTGATAAAAATGATATTGTTAATCAGATAAGGTTTTTTGGTTAAGGGAGAGAAATAAGTTCATGTGTTTACTCCAAAGGTCTATGAAGGAGTTATGCAGGGTCAAAATGGGTGGTTCTAGGTGGCTTAATAATTTTGATGCATTGTCAATAAGTTTTTAGTGCTAAAAAAGGTTTATGCATTTATTTGTGATGTCCTCTAGTTGTTTTGTGGTCTGATGGTATGTTGAAGGCAAATTGAAGATTTTTAAGGGCTCTCAATTTTCTTAGTTTTGGCTTAAGGACAATCAGGCCTAAAATTGGTTATAGGAAGTCTATGTTCCTAATGGTTTGGAAGTTCAAATTTTGTTCTAGAAGTGTGTTATTACTTTCTCTAGGTGTGCAAGAAGTTTTAGAGGTGTGCATTAACTAGAAGGAGGATTGTTGACTTTGTTTGATTTGAGATTCTAGAGTTTTAGGCTATGATATTTTAGTGTTTTATGTGTTCTTTCTTCAGTGGTTGTAGTGCTTGGTTGAAGAGACTGTTGATATGGAACAAGAAGAAGTTGTCGAGATAAGTAGAAGTAGGCTCAAGGAAGGGGGAGTTTGTATCATTTTTATAAAATGGTGATTTCATAGTTTCGTTATTTTTAGGTCCTTAGGAACATTTAGTGCCCACTTTGTCATTATGTCAAAGGGGGAGAAATTTTATGTTATGGGAGTGCTTGAAGAGAAAGAAGGTGAATTGTATATTGCCATAAATGATGTTTATTGACATCAATGACAAAAAGGGAGATTGTTGGAGTATTGTAAATGATGTCATGGTGATGTCATATAGGTTTCATTGAGTGGATAAAGTGATTTTATAGCTTAAATAATAATTACAAAGCGTGTAATGTGCTTGTTCTAGTGTGCTTGGAGTATGTTTGATTGATCTTCAATTTTAGCATGATTAGAGATGTTTAGGGATGTATATGGTGATTTGAACCTATGAAAGATGGTCCCTATAATTTTATATATAATTTGAAAGATTTTATGCATAATTTTAATTCATCTAGTTTTTCATAGTTTTCTTCTAGATAGTTTGGGTCTAGTGCAAGAAAGATCCAAGTAAGTAGTTTGATGATGGAATATCTTGCATGCGTGGATGTTTTAGGAGAAGGTGATCATATGGTTTTTTAAAATTTTGGACCTAGTTTATTTGAACAAATTTTTAGATCATTTGATGAAGTACATCAAAATATATTCTTATACAAAGTTGGGCTCCCAGGCAATTCTACTATGTTTTTCCATAGCCATTTTTGCAATGTGGCAAAAAGAGCCGAGTGAGCATTTTATGGTATTATATCTTGTATGTATGAAGGTGTCAAGAGAAACTAATCATATGGGTTTGATTAATTTTGAGCATATATGATTTTAAATTTTTTTTAGATCATGCACTAAATCATGTCAAAAGTTATGCAGGAGAAAGTTTGTCTCCCAAATAAATTCTCAGCATAGTTGGCTCTATGATATAAGTTTTTGAGAAGGCATTTTAATGGAGTTATATCTCACACATGGAAAGGTTTTAGGAGTAGTATGTCACATGGTTTGATACTCCTATGTGAGGAGATTATTTTATCCAAATTTGAGATCATGTGTTGAAGAGTAGAAGTTATTAAGGTTCAAAAATGGCTACTCAAGCATATGAAAAGGGTCCCCATAGTCAATTTTGAAAGAGTTAAAGCTCGAGCTAGATCAACGGTGTGCATTTCTCTAAGGAGTCAAGAAGTATCAATATGATGATAAGTGCAAAATATTTAATAAATGATCAAATGTATAGGATAAATATCTAATAGTGAGTAGGTGATCGTATAAATTGATCAAATAGTGAGCGTTGATCAATAAAGACCTAGTTGATCCACAAAGATCAGTAGAGCACATGGAGTTAAAATTATAAGAATGCATGAGATGAGGTTAATTTGAATGAGGTTTAACATCTAAACATTTGTGCCTATATGTTAAATATTAATCAAGATTGATGGAACATATTTGATCTGAACTAAAAGGACATGAGATGTGAGGATTGTGTTCAAGGTTTAACTGTGACCGTTGCCATTTGAATATTTGAATTTGCTAAGGGAAATAAAAGTCTCTAGTATTTATGTCATATATTTTTATAGAAGTCATATTTTCTCATGTATTAAAAATCAAAGTGATAAATAACTTTGAGACACATTTGGAAATATGGATTTCAAGACTTGGAATTATGTACATTCAAAGATATTGAGCCTATAAGTTGATTGTGTGTTTGTGTTGTGCTCTAAAAGTGACCCAAGAAGGATATATGAGCTTGTTTTGATACTATTTCTATGTTTCATGATGACTTAGCTATTGGGGAGTGTTTTAGACTCTATGAGGATTCTCTATTTTGATTTTTGAGGTGTGATCGATCTATCTTGAGTATGAACAATGCTTAAGAAGTTGACTGTGTGTTTGTTCATGATGTTCCTACTTATGAGGTCAATATATGAGTTGTTTCATCATACACAAAGGTGAAAAAATATGATTGAAAATTTGAGAATGTCAAAGAGGACATAAGGAATGGACCCATGCTTTTAGAAGTGGTTGTATATTCTTAGTTTATTTGATGATGTGCTAAATGGGTGAATAGGTCTTCATAGACCTATAAGAGTTACAAGGGCCTTATTAGAAGGTTTAGATGCTTAAAGGTGACTCGTAGATGCTTTATCCAACCTATGAATATTGTATTGAGATATGTCTTTATATGATATATTTATTAAGGGCTAAGACATGCCTAATGGCTAACCAAGATGGTGATGACCATGATTTCTCTATAAATAGTGAAACCAAATGTGTTGGTTTTTAGACTTGTAAGACTTGAATAAGGGAATGAAAATTTGGTTCCAAGTGAAAGATATAAAATTTGAAAGAGAAGGTACACATCGATGAGGACCAATATAGAGTGAAGAGGATCAGACATTATTGTTTGATCAAGATGCTAACGATGATCACATAGGTCATTGGACATAATAAACCTAAAAGAGGTAGAGTGGGTGAGACTTGAAGAGACTTGTAGGATAGAAATTTGGAGAGAGAAGTAAAGCGAAGGAGAGTGAGAGTGATCAACTATTAGGTTGATGAGTAGAGAAGATTAAATATTGTGTGTAGGATCTGTAGGTCATGTTAATGATAAAAGTATAATTTTATTAGAGTTTGAAGTTGTGTGAAGAGATTTGAGTGTGTATATGAGGACTATTTGAGTGAAGAAGGAGAGAGATTGTGTCATGCCTATGTGATAAGCCTTAATAAATTAGGGAGAAAGTTTACATAGTTATTAGATAATCAAAGGTCATCGTCAGGTGTTGAAGACATTAATTCTAAGGTGGAAGTATTCTTTTCAAGGAGGGTCTAAAGGACTTGATCTTCCTTAGGGGTAGTTTTTCCTTATGAAATAGGGGTACACTAAAAACCTTTGGTCAAAAGGACTTGATCAAGGTTGTAGGTTAGAAGCACTTGACCAATAGGTGCTTAAAAGGACTTGATCATCTTAGGGGTAGTTGCTCCTTGTGGAACTATTGTTTCACTAAAGGCCTTAGGTTAGAAGGACTTTACCAAAGTTTTTGATTAGAAGGACTTGACCAAGGTTTTTGATCAAAAGGACTTGATTAGTCTCTTGTTTGTGATCATATTATAAGATAGTAGTCTATGTGTTTGTAGACTTGAGAGTGGATTTTATTCCGTAAGAGGATTTTCTACATAAATCTTATGTTATGTATGTGACCTTGTATTATATTCATTGTTCACTAAAATTATATTTATGCTTCGTGAATAATTGTATTGAATGCTTAATTTTTTGCAAGGGTTTGGAAATTGAATTGGATTGTTTGACACCACTAATTCACCCCCCTCTCAGTGGATTATACTTCTATAAATTTGTATTATAGTGGTTCATTTTAAGGAAGCATAATAATTTAAAGGTGATATTAAGTAGGTAAAATGATGGCTAAGTAGTTGAATAAAAAAATTTAATAATCTAAGGTTATGATCAAGGCACTTGAAGAATAGATATGTACTTTAAATAAAGATGCTAAAGAGGATGAGAATGTTATCAATGATCTCAAGGTTCAGTTAGTCGATACTACGACAAGTTTGTATTCAAAATAAAAGGACATCATGATGGACAAAGAAGCTTTTCATAACAATAGTGAAGATGACATCGAGGAAGAAGAAGATGATATAGAATCTGAGCTCATGAGTACACTTGGTGAACTAAAAGATTAAAAAAAGATGATTAATAAGATAATAAATATGATCAAAGGTCTTGAAGAACAAGTTAGCTCTCTTGAGGGAATTTTGATAGAGCAATCATGTAGAATAAAAGATGACATGGCTAAAGAGGCTAAGAGTGATAAGGAGACTATCCAAGTTCTCAAAAGCTAGTTAATGGCTATAATTTCACATATAAGAGTTAAAGAAGATGAGAGAATTCAATTAAAAACTAAGCTCGATTAATTGATGAATGAGTACAAACAATTTGTTGTCAAGATAAGAAAGCTTTAAAAAGATCAAAAAAATTAGATCAAGTTAAGAGCAATAAAAGAAGACTAATTAGACAATTAAATACTTCAAGGTATGCTAGTTTATTTCATGGTCATTGTCATATATTTAATAATTATGGTGATAGAGCTAAGGACTATAGAATGAATTTAGTCAAGTATGGAATTTCATGGAGCTATGATAGAAAGAGTTCTTGGCCAAAGATTGATCATATTTTAAATCTATCAAAAGGTATGAGTGATGTTATTTGTTTTAGTTGTCATAAGAGTGGACATATTTATAGATTCTATCCAAATGGTTTTAAGAGGTATTCGTGATATAGAGATCCTAGAAGGTTTGAGAAAGGACAAACTAAAGTATGAAAACAAAAAATAATCATTTCCAATTCTTCTAGTCATAAGGATGATAAGAAAGTTACTACAAAATGCTATGTTGTAGATCAATCTAAACTCAAAGGTCAAGTTGGTAAGTTGGCTACAGAAGATGAGAAGAGTCAAACTATGGTATGGATAACTATGGTAGTATAGACTAAGGAAAATAATCTTTTTGTGTCCAAGAGTCTTGATGGATTTATTTCCAATGTGGAAAAGGGATCATAAGTGAATGAAAGTCAAGAGTTTTTGTTGTCAGCATTTGTTGACAAGTCTAAAACAAAAAATATGTCAACTATCTAGATAGAAAATGAAAAACAAAATTTAGTTCAAGTCAAGCTCAAAGAGAAAGCCAAGGTGCTGATTGAGGCTAGTCTAAGCCCAAGAAGAAGAATATGAACTATCAATATCAGAAGACCACAGAGTAAAAGGAATATGAAGATTTGTGGGCAACTCCCAATTTCACATTATTGTAGGGAATTGTGGGTTAGGGTGTCTCTATCTAGGCTTCAAGGAGACACTTTTTAGTCAGATAAATCTTGGTGGTTATCATATATTGTTTGATGAGATAGTATGAAAACAAGGAATGTTTATGCATCCCTTTTATATATCTTTTGTTAAAGTAAAGAAGCTTGTGAAGTATCTCAGTGGTCCTATCTTGAGAAGGAGTTGGATTATTGATCATTGTTTGGATGCTTTGGTATAAAGGTGAGTTTTCAATATCTATCTTCATATCAGTTTGTGTTAGATGCCAAGTGAGTTTATAAGTTAAAGGCCTCTCTTGTAAGTATTTTGTCCTATATCTTGCTAATCATGTTAAATGCTTGTTGAACAATTGTGTATGCCATGGAAGTTAAGATTTTTTGAAGATGAGGTATCTCTATATGAGTATTGATTGTTGTTGGATAGTATTTTAAGACTATTGAAGATGTCATGTTCCTGATGAAGTATGAAGTTAGGGGGAGATTTGTAATTGGTCAGGTCCTAGGATTAGAGGACTGAGTAGTTGAATCTAAGAAAGAAGGTGTGGTGAAGTAAGTTTTTGTGATCAAGATGATATTATAAATTAGAGAAGGTCTTTGGTTAAGGGGGATCAAAAAGTTGATGTGTTTATTCCATAGGTTTGTGAAGGAGTTGTGTAGGGTCAGAATGGTTGGTTCCAAGTGGCTTAATAAGTTTTATGCACTATCAAGAAGTGTTTGGGGCTTAGAAATTTTTGTGCATTTATTTTTGATGTGATCTAAGTGTTTTTTAGTTTGATGGTATGTTGAAGGCAAATTGAATATTTTTGAGTGCTCTCAATTTTCTTAGTTTTGGCTTACGAGTAATCCGGTCTAAAATGGGTTATAGGAAGTCTATGTTCCCAATAGTTTGGAAGTTTAAATTTTGGTCCATAAGTGTGTTTTGATTTCCTATAGGTGTGTAAGAATTTTTAAAGGTGTGCATTGACCAGGATATTTATTGACTTTGTTTGATATGAGATTATAGGGTTTTGGGATATGATAGAAAAGTGGTTTGCTTTGTGAGTTGACATTTAAGGCTTCTTGATATGTTTAATGGGTTAATTGGTTTGTTGATGATGAAAATTTTAACTTCAATAAATCAACCCTTTTGCCTATCATGAAGGTCAAGTTGGAATCATACCTCTCTAATCGTAGGGATTCTAAAGGCTAATCTAAGATCCTAAAGACGTAAGGGTGTTTTTATTATAAATTCTAAGAAATAATAAAAAATTTATCAAAAAAATTATTCCATTATAAAAATAAAAAATATATTTATCAAAACAAGCATCAGTTAATTTATAAATCTATAATCTATCTATATGAGAGAGAAAACCTATTAGTTAGCTAGTCTCATGAAGAATAGAAACTTGATTCTATAATATATATGTATATTCAATTAATATATTCAATTTTTACTTATATTTATTTGAAATTAAACTTAAATAAGATCAAATCAAAAGAGAAAGTCCAAAGTAGAGAAAGACAAACACATAAGCAAAATAACAAACTAACTATAAACAACTAATAACAAAGTAAACATCTAATCTTATAGCAAAGAGAAATAAACTTAAAACAAAAAATGAACTAAGAGAACAATATAAGGAAATGAGAAATTCAAATAACAAAGAATAAAATAATGCAAGATACAAACTAAAAGATCTAAAAATAAAAAAAACTAGAGAATTTAATTAGAAAACTATTCTAAAGAAACAAAATAAAGACAACTAAGATTGTAAACCAAGATTGAAACTAAAAGAAGGAAGAAAATTGTAAAACTTATGAAATAAAGATGAATGATAAATCTAAAATGAAACAAACCTAAAACTTGTTAGACTAAATACTAACACAAAAATTAAATTTAAACTAAGAACAACGTGCTAAAAAAAAAATCTAGTAAACTATTTAACAAGATGGAAGGTAAAACTAATTCAAATAAACAAGAAAGTAAATATTAAATTAAATCTAAGAAGAAACTAGATAAGAAATATTAAGAACTAAAACTAGGATGAAACATATATTAATCTAGATATCTAAAATTAATCTAAGTAAAATCAAAACAATCTTAAGATAAATCTATAACAATCAAAGTAAAAAGGAGCAAAAAACAAAACTAATCTAGGAACTAAAGAACAAAATAAACTAAACTAATTATAATATAAAAAATAATCGATTAAAACTATATCTAAAAAAAGAAACTAGATTTAGAAGAAATCTAAAGGTCCTATTTGTATTAAAGCTAGAGTTAATAATTACAAAATATGTGCGAGGCTCAAGATGAGAGTCATCATAGTAGAAAAAAGTAAATTCCAATGAGAAAATCAACATCCCTTCTTTACAAAACTTGGAATGAAACCTTTGCAATCGAATAGATCAATGAAGTTTCACAAAAAAGTGAAATGATCATCATTATTCAAAATGAATACTTGAAATATTTGCATAGGGCTGTAAATAACAATCAATAAAAGATATTAAACTTAGAAAACTTTAGATAATCAGTAATAGATGATAAATATAACTAAATATACATGTGTTGCATAAGTGATGACTCAACTGTCAGATAAAGTACCATTGAGTCTATCTACAAAAACTATACTATCTCAGAGAAGTTTCATAGAAAGAAGAGATAAATGATGAATTTCATAAAATACTTAAGTATTCAATACCTATTGTGATTCTATCTTTAAATGAATGATTGATCTCTTCTTATACCCTCAACTCAATTTTGAAATAAGTTATAACTAAAATTGGTTAGTTATTAGTTAATGTAAACTAATTGACTTTTAACAAAGTCATTTAATTAACTAAATTTAGTTAAGGATATATTTAATTAAGACTTTAAAAATCTTAATTTGATCAAGATATTAAAATAATAGACTTAGGGTACTAAACCTTAATGGGTGGAGACCCATATTAATTAATAATATAGTACAATACACACTAATCATAAAATAATAAATCAAAATTGATAAATTCTACTTATGTTTAAAAATTCAAACATAAGAAATTCAACTTTCTACATTTCCCACTAAGGTTTGCATTAAATGGAACATGTGTATCTAAAAGAGTAGCCATTTCCTAAAATCTATGGCATGGGTTTTCTCCACTTCAAGATGATTAGGATAATTAATAGAAAAATGATTGGCATGTAATGCTTTGTCAACATATTCACCTCTAAAATTAGGTGGATGCAGTAGCAAGAAATGAGGATAATGTTTTAGGTGATGAGAAGAATTGCTTTGGGAGTGTGTATGGGCTCCAAATCTATTGCCACGAAAACCCTTATGACCTCTATATCCCCTAATAACTAGGTTAACTGGTAGATTATTCAATATATTCCAAAATTTTAGGTCATAAGTATCAGAGTGAATAGACATTATTGTGCCCTTATGGAACCTAAGCCCAAAGCACCTAGTACAAAACCCATCCCTATTAAAACCTTTGTTATGACCTGATTGACTACCACTTCAATTGGGATTTTATCCCCATCCTCCATCATTGTTACTCCTTATAGGCTAGTCCCACTGAGACACATTGAATAGTTTGAAATATATCAATAGAAACTAAGTTTGGAAAGAAAAATCCAAAGGAAAACTAGACAATGAAACTGAAAACTATACTATACTAAAACCACTATACTATATCTGAATTCAAAATATACTGGATATCAAACATAAAATTATGATATCAATCCTTAGTGAATTTTAATCTCAATATCTATCTTTGAAGAAAAATTTAAAACCTCGATATCGAGATAAAATTTCAAATGTAACTTCATGTTTCCAAAACTTAAAATCCATTCATATATATATATATATATAGATTTTTACATTATTATTCTATCACAACCACCTGATTTAAACTTATATTTTGACAAAATAACTAAAATTATAAAAATTACCTCAAGAATGCTGATATTTACATATATATGAATGAGCCCACCAACTCAAAACATATGCAAACAAATTTACATAAGTGTATCTGATGCAAACTATCAAATTCATGTAGAAACATTTCACAATTCCCTTACCATTTCATGATGTTAGATATATTGAAAATATCAAATTGAAATGTCCATTACCATTTTCAAATGATTTAAATTTTCATATACATGAATGCTTATTCATAGATTTGAGACATACACCCTAAGCCTGTTACCATCTTTAATAAAGGTATATAAATGTTTACTGCTCTATAAAATTCTAACACTAGGTCCCAAAACCTTTGTGCATGATGACAACTGACAAGAATTTAAGCTTTTCTAATATTTACATATCACATCATTTCTTAAAACCCAAAAAGAAAGCAAGTGTAAATTGAGAAGGCTCTCCAAATGCATGTTGAACAAACAAATCTAACTTTGATATATTAAAAAATGCAAACAATCTATTGTGTAAAGACTGAATGCTGTCATAATAAAAATTTCCTTCAAAATAGGTTTTGCATAGAAACATTTGATAATATAAAACCAAAGCATGTATTTTCAATACTAAACTAAACCCAAAATTATCATTTGTTTCTCAAAATGACATCAAATTTCCATACATAGAACCCTATTATTTATGCAAAGTAATATCTTCCAAACTTCAAAACCAAAAAATTGACTACATGTAAATCTTAAAACTCCTTTCTAAATTTTCTTGAAAGCTTACTCAAACATGCATGTGTTTACACAAATTCCAAGAAATGTTCTTATTCTTTATTCATGAGTGCATGTACATACTTTTAGAAAATTGAATCATGCAACCAATGAAAATTAACTTGAAGGTATATGAACATATTTCCAAAAGTCAACATGCAACCTCAAATATATATTCATGCAAGTTCAAAGTTTTATCATCCAAAA
This sequence comes from Torreya grandis, assembly GCA_037957365.1. Taxonomy (NCBI): domain Eukaryota; kingdom Viridiplantae; phylum Streptophyta; class Pinopsida; order Cupressales; family Taxaceae; genus Torreya; species Torreya grandis. The sequence continues at coordinate 3,940,174 of JARHVA010000034.1, forward strand.
TAAACCACAAAAGTAAATTGAAAACCTTTTCAACCATGAACAAACTAAAAACCCAAATGTTCATCAATATTTTCACAACTTAAACTCATGTGCATATGAAAGATTGACTGAAACTTCAAATATATCCATATTATTTCATCCTAAAACAAAACTCAGAACTCTAGTCTCAAAATCCTTGAAAACTTTATCTTTTCACTTTTTACAAACTTCATTCTTCCAAATAATTTTTAAGATGAAACTAATAAGAAGAAATACCATATTAATACTTGGTTTCACACTCAAAATCTTGCCAATATCTTCTTCAAACCCTACATTGCAACCCACCAATAATCTTTCCAGATTTCCATGCTCACTTCAAGATTCCCAATGAGTAAGCAAAATAAAGAGAACCAAACCTTTTATTTCACCACCTTGCAACTGTAATTGATCTGATGATGTGCCTAGTTACCATTTTTTTGAATTAACATTTGCATACGTATCAATCCCACTATGTAATTTTATCAATTCTAATAAATCTAAGAACAAACTAATCTTCATAATAAATGCCTTGCTAAGTTCTATATGTGATTTAGGAATTTGACTCAAAAGAGGATGGTTAGTATTGTGTTAGTTCCAAAATGAAAATAAAGTGAAATAAACACACTAATAGCATAACATCTCTAGGCTTAGGAACTAGGGAGAGCTTAGTTAAAAAAAGTAAATGAAAAATACAACAAAAAAGCAAGGAATCAAACATAATAATTCCTTCACCTTCCTTGGATGCTCCAAATGATTTTGTAATGGTGGCTTGCTCAGCTTGTGCTTCAAGAGGTCTTCTTCAATGGAGTGTGACTACCTTCATCTCTTCTTGGCACCTTTGACTTATGGCTTGGCTTGGCATCAATTTGGAATGGTAACACTAATTTATTGAAGCTTTTGGAACCAATCTTGCATTATAACTTTGCACTAATTAAGCTTAGAAATGATGTTGTGAGCCCTCCTATTTAAAGATTTTTTGATTTGATTAGAATCAACCTCAACCATCCATCTCAAGATTGAGATATGTGGTTGAGGATTAATTCAATTTTTGGAATTAAGTTTGTAATTATCCTCATCATGGAATTGGAAAATTGGATAATTAAGAGGCATGGAGGGCATCATGGAAGGCATTGATAAGGCATGGAAGGCATGAATTTTGATATTTGTGGCATTTATGGCCTAGAGATGTCTTCCAAAGAAATGAGGTCACTTGAAGATTTAGATATTCAATATTCATTTCCAAAACAAATTATTCAACAAGTTTTCATGGAATTTTTTTATTAGGGATTGATTTGGGTTAATTAGCTCTTAGGCATGATTAAGCACATTGTGCAAAAATTACCCAAATTGATCAGAATGCCTTGTTACTAGTCCTAAATTTGATTGGATTAGAATTAGAAGTCCACATCAGATTTATATTCCCATTTAGAATGTTTCCAAAAAAAATAACAAAGGCATGAGTCTTATGCAAAAGATTTGATAGAAAAGAACAATCTAGAGCACGTAGGTACAAATTTGGCATTTTGAGTTGAAATGAACTGATCAAAGTTAGCTAGCTCATAAATTGCATTACCCCATTTAGGGATACCTTGGAAAAAATTGACACTTGAATATGTCATTTTCATATCATTTAGCATATTTTAGTGTTTTTAGGCCAAATTGTGCATTTTAGGTGGAAATTGGCCAAAAGCCTGATTATAGGTTATCAACAACCAATTTTAGGTGTCTACAATTTGCCCTTGTTTGGGAAGGTGTTGCAAGCTATAATCATAGTAAAATCTTCTCAAAGAATGAAAATGTCAATCATGTCTACAACTATAATGATGATATACTAACTATATGATGCCCCCTCGAGGGAATGGTTAGCATAAGTGGGTCAGTGAACGGTCCCTCAAAAAGAAAGAAGAAAAATGAGGGGACCATAGAAAGAAAATATGGTGGGGTGAAAACATAATGATATTAAAAAAGTAGTCAAAATTATTGAGAATGTAAGTGGGATGATGCACAATAGTTTTTCCAAAGGCGGTTATAAGCATTGTACCCTGATAGTGGCAATGTGGTATGATAACATAATGATTTGCCTAAAGGTAGTTATAATCATTAAGAAAATGGAGCTACCCAAATGAGGATAGATAAACAAGATAATAACATACCCTTGTATAGGAAGAAAAATTAAAGTGGTGACAACACAATGATTTGCCCAAATATAGTTATAATCATTGAGAAATGTAGGTGGGATGGTGTGCAATGATTTACCCATAGGTGGTTGTAATGATTGGACGCTGATTATGGTAAACATGATAAAATTGGTTGAGGATGATGATGACTTAAAATAGAGGGTAATGATGAATTGGAACAACCTACTAGTAGGGAGATGCTCATTCGAACTAATTAAGTTTGAAATTCTTTTGTGGTTAATTACTCTATTTGGGAGATGATTAAGAGTGAATCAAGATGTTAGTGCTGAAGAGATGATGCCATTATTGAATAGACTCCTTTAATTTAAGGTTTGTTGTAGCATGTGATGTTAGGTTTTATGACAAAACACCATAAATAATTTGCCAAAATATGCATAAGTACTGACTCTCATAATCCAATACTCAATAGAAAACAATGCACCAATGATAGAAATCATGATGACAATGTAAACATATGGATATGGATGAATTCAAGTGTAAGTGTGGACAAGGAATCACCCAATGAACACACATAAACTGAATCAAGGCAACAATGCTAAAAGCAAACAAATAGGTAGACAAATAAATAAACAAAATAAGTAGAAACAAACAAATAAACAAATCAATAAAAATCTTACGAACATTGCCTCTATAAAATAGGTGACAACTTAACAAATGTACTAAATGGGGTAATAGAAGAAAAATAAGGGGGTGGCTGAGCTGTCTCCATATGAACTAGGCAAGTGGATGCTGCATACATAGTTTCATGGATGTAATATCTAATAATTTTTTTTAGCCAAATGTAGTTCTCGCAAGGAACAGAAAGAATGTTGTAACTAATGAAAACAAAAAGAATGGATGTGATAGAAGAATATGAATGGTCTTTCAAAATGATAAGTGTGTGAGAGAAAGGCCAAAAAGGATGTTGAAACTAAATGACAAATGATTTACTTGTAACTTAGTAAGGGTTCCCAAAATCCTTAAGGCAAAGAAGTGGTCAATGTTTTTGTTCATTTTTAATGATCTTTTGAAATGTTTTTGGAAGTGTTTTAGAGTGTCACAACTCAATCAATAATGATGAGACACTAAATGGTTCAATCTCACAAAATGGCAAGAGTGTTCATACTTAGGTTTCTCAAAAAATAGCAAGAGCATGGCTTAGGTTGCTCACAAAATGATGAGAGCGTTCAAACTTAGATTGATCATAAAATAACAAGAACATGGTGTGGGTTGCTCACAAAATGGTGAGAGCATTCAAACTTAGGTTTCTCAAAAAATAGTAAGAGCATTCAAACTTAGGTTGCTCACAAAATAGTAAGAGCATTCAAACTTAGGTTACTCACAAAATAGTGAGACCATGGCTTAGATTGCTCATAAAATAGTGAGAGTGTGGCTTAACTTGCTAGTAAAATGGTGAGAGCATTCAAACTTAGGTTGCTCACAAAATAATGAGAGCGTTCATACTTTGGTTACTCACAAAATGGTGAGAGCATTGGGAAAAGGGTGACTGAATTGACCTCAATAAGTATTGAGCACTACCTACATAGTCTCAGAATAGGACCTCAAGTCACTATAGTTTTGCCCCTATAGTGGAGGAATTTGACTAGTGTATTAGCCAATTTAAATAAAATAGGCATAATTGGTAAAAAGACACAGTATGGCATAGGAAGTGGCAAGTTAGTACATCAAGGCTTAGCATTTCCCATAGGTGGTTATAACTAAGACACAATGACATAGATCAATGGTATTAATTTTCCCAAAGGTGGTTATAATTAGCAAGAAGACCAGTGATAAGAAAGAATAATAGATGTAGGATGTACCTACCAAACCTTATATCACACTGTCCCAACATATGATCTTTGTTTGAAGGTCTTGAACCAACTAATGAATTGATCAGATACCTTAATGCTAAAAATGTGTAATGAATGACACAAACCAAGGTCAAACAAGCTAGGTTTTAAAACACACTAGGTTGATAGGTTAGAAATAGAAAGTGGATATGGTAAAAAGGATGGATAAGGGAAGTATGTGTACAAAGAAGAATAGTGATAAAATGGTATAACTAGAATGGTCCTTACAGACAATACAGCATAACATTTAAGCATAGTACCACTTGAGATGAATAATTTTTATTGGATCTAAAAGTTCCTCTCCATCTAGTGTGGCAAGCCTATATGCTCCTGATCCATAATCTACAGTGATGAAGAAAGGCCCCATCCAGTTTGGTTTGTATCCAGTTTGGTTTGAATTTCCCTTTATGTTTCTTCTCAGCCATGGTATTCTTTTGGTTTTCTTTGAGAACAAGATCATCAAATTCAAATGTTTGATACTTCACATGCCAATTATAGTGGCCTTTGAGTCAATTCTGATATGCTTAAATATTTTTGAGTGCAACTATGTGTTTTTCATCTAGTAGGTCCATCTCTTGCAGGTGAGCTACTTGATAGTCATGATCATCCAGGACATGATTGAAAGAGATGCATAGTGAAGGAAACTTAAACTCAATGGGAAAGATGGCTTTAGTACCATAAACAAGTGAGTATGGAGTGGCTCTTGTGGGGGTATGATGATTGGTATGGTATGCCCAAAGGGTATGGAATATTTGGAGGTGTTAGTCATGATCATCATCATTGACAATATTTTTGAGAATATTGACAAAGCTATTGTTGGATACCTCAACCTGGCCATTACCTTAAGTGTAATATGTCATAAAAAAGTGTTGTGTGATGTTGTATTCAGTACATAACTGGTCTACATCTTTGTTTTTGAATGATCCTCCATTATCAGATATAATGTTAGAGGGGATATCGTAGTGGTAGATGAGGTGGTTGAAGATGAATTTGGAAATTTGCTTTCCAGTCACAAAAGTGAGGGGTATAGCTTTTACCCACTTAGTAAAATATTTGGTGGTGGTAAGGATATGTTTATGGCCATCAGATGAAGTGGGGTTAATCTTCCCAATAAGGTCTATTCCCCATGTAGCAAATGGCCATGGTGTCAACATCAGTTTTAGAGTTTTTGCTGGGGCATAAATAAATTATCATGTTGTTGACATTTGTCACATTTATTTACATATGCAATGGCATTTGCATCCATTGTGGGCCAATAATAACTAGTATACAAGAGATTTTTGGATAGGACTGCCCTGATAGAATGGGCTCCACATACTCCTTCGTGAACTTATCTTAACGCTAATGTAGACTCTGTTGAAGTTCAATAATGAAAAAGAGTTCCATAAAAACTAAAATGGTAAAGAGTGGATCCAAGTAAAGTATAAAATGTAGAATAATGAATGAAGACTTTGGTTTGTTTTCAAGATATGTTAGGTGGAAAAAATTGGTCATGAAGGTAGTTGTAAAGGTCTGAGTACCAGATAAAATTAGGACTAATAATATCAAAAATCATGGCAATAATTAAAGGTTCATGAGCTAGTGCTAACAAATTATTGATGATGAACTGATACTCTAGCTTTATCTATTTGTCAAATCAGAGAGCCAATAGTAGCCATGGCATCTACTATTCTATTACTAGCCTTTGGTATATGCTCAAACTGAATGTTGGCAATTTACTTTTTAAGAGTGTCAACCATGGCTTTATATTGAACCAAATTGTCATCTTTGGTCTGAAAATGATCTATGACCTGATTGATGATTAACTAAGAATCACCATAAACTTGAAGATAAGATATATTCCAATGCACTACTTGTCAAAGTTTTTCAATAAGTGCTTCATATTCGGCCATGTTGTTTGTACAAGGAAAGCTGATTCTAAATGATTTAGGGATTAGATCCCCCTGTGGTGTAATAAACAATAGGCCTGTCCCTAATCCATGCATAGTGAATGAACCATCAAAATATAGCTTCTAGAGTTGCTTGTCAAGGGGTGTATCAATAATGATCATGATGGATTCATCAAGAAATGGAAACTTGAGTGGTTGTGTGTCCATGAGAGGTGCTTCAGTAAGTTGATCTATAAGAACTTGTCCTTTGATTGATTTTTGATTGACATACTCTATGTCAAACTCACTAAGAAGCATGATCCATTTAGCCATTCTACCTTTTAAAGCTATTTTAGACAGTAGATAATTAAGTGGATCTACTTTTGAAATGACCATGGTTTTATTATTCAACATGTAATGATGCAGTTTCTGAGCTACAAAAACCATAGCTAGATAAGCTTTATCAATAGGTGCATAGTTATGTTCATATGCAACCAAGGTACGAATTAGGTAGTAAAAAACATGCTCCTTTCTATTATCATCATGTTGAGCTAAGAGTGCACCCAGAGCATTATCAATAGCTGATAGGTATAACAAGAATGGCTTTCCTGGCATATGTGGTAATAAAATAGGCAGATTAACAAGATAGTCCTTGAGTTATTGAAAAGTTGTTTGGCAGTGATCATCTGAGTGAAATGCAACTCCTTTCTTCAAAAGATGTGTAAATGGCTGGCACTTGTCTAATAATTGAGAGATGAAGCATCAGATGGACTAGATCTTACCTTGCAAACTATGAAGTTGCTTCAAATTGGTTAGTGGTGGCATCTCAGTTATAACATGAAATTTAGTTGGATCAACTTCAATACCTCTATGAGACATGATAAATCTAAGTAATTCGTCTAAATTTACACCAAACACACATTTCTTTGGATTTAGTCTAACTTTGTACTCTCGTAGTCTTTCAAATATCTTACACAACACTACTGGATGGTCAGCTCTAGTCTTGGATTTTCCTAATATGTCATTGACATAGTCTTCAATAATATCATGTATCATATCATGGAATATGATAGTCATGGATCTTTGATATGTAGCTCCCACATTATTAAGGCCAAATGACATCACTTGATAACAAAATGTTCCCCATAGAGTGGTGAATATTATTTTATGTTGATCTTCTAATGTTATTCTGATGTGATTGTATTCTAAAAAGCCATCCATGAGTGAAAGCATTTCATAACCTATCGTGGAGTCAAAAATCATGTCAATATTAGGTAAGGGAAAATCATCTTTAGGACAAGCTTTTTTGATGTCTAAAAAATTAGTAAAAATTTTGATTCCTTCAAGTTTTTTGCTAATAGGTACAACATTAGAGATCCATTCAGAGTAGTTAATGGATCAGATACATCCTACTTCTAAGATATTTTATAACTCTTTCTTTACCAATAAAATAATGTGAGGATGCATCTTATGTAGATTTTATTTTATTGGTTTGGAATCAGGATTAACCATAAGGTGGTACAGAACTAAGGCAGGGTCTAATCTTGGCATGTCAGAATAGGCCCATGCAAATATATCCACAAAATCTCTCAATAGAGCTATAAAAATGTCACATTCCTCATTAGTGAGGGATGCACCCAATTTTATCCATTTTGGGTTTGATAAAGTCCTAATGTTTACCTCTATTGTATCTTTGACTAGGAGGGTTGAACCATCTTCTAGGATAGTAGGCAATGACTTAAACTATTGGATTATGTCAGGGTCCTCTGTTAGGACTTGCTCTTCAAATTCTTCTAGGCATGATGAATCTGAGTCTCCTAATGGGATATTTGGCCATGTAACAAAAAAATAAAAAATTCTTAGAGAATTTGATCAAATAATTTTTTTGATCAAAACTAAACTCAGATCCATAGAAAAGTTCATCATTGGTGGTCTCTTGGTCTAAATTCAAAGAAGACTGAACACCCCCATCTAATGGTGGCTGAAACAAGTTTTCACCACTAGACTGGCCTTTATCTTTACTTTTTCCCTGGTCAAAAATCACCTTAAAGAGGTTTTCACTTTGGGACCTCAATGTTTTACTTAATTTTTTTTGGCTAAGGGTGTTCACTTGATCTCTAAAATAGGCTGCAGGATCCAATGTTATTGAGAATCTTGATTTGTGATCTCCCAATGAAACATTGTCTCTAAGACCTAAGAAATCACAGAATGCCTCATCATTTTGGAACTCATCAATTGGTAGACTAGATTCTTGTTGGTCCCAATCTATTAATTGGGGATAATATAATGGCAATGGATTGCGATGAATGGCTTGGGTAAGGGTATAAATGGCATTGTTATCAAAAAAGTTGGTTTTAGATAGGTTATCAAAGGTAAGGCTATGATTAGACTCCACTTCATTATTGGCATAATCATCACTAGTCACTAATGATGGAGTTTGAATAAAATATGCGGGGTCACCCCCAGGCGGTTTAAATCCAAGTCCATAAGGTAAATTGGCGTGATGGTTCTTTGCTGATTTAGTCTGAGGCCTCTTCCTTCATAATTATGACACTCCATGATCCTATTAGGAATAGGATACTTTGCATTTTTATAATAATCAGCTTGGTCATCATGTAAAACCATGATTCATTCCATTCAATAGGGTCAGGTTTTAGGCCAGATGCTAGTATAAATGTGATAGATCCCTTGTCTTTGTTCTTTCATTGCCAATTCATATGTGGAATGAATTTAGGTCACCCAAAAGTTTTCAAATTTTGAGGAAGATTGGTGATATGAAACATATCATGGGTCACATATTCTCTCGATCCATTATCTAAAATGGTGAAATGATTGGAAGATTCAGGAGGTGGCATGTGGGAAAGGTAACCCAAGGCATTAGGATCTATGTAATTATCTGATGAAGGATCAATAAATATAGCTTTTTATTTATCTTATTTGGAACTGGGATTCATACCATACTGATAATTATAGCTTTGAAATTCAGCCTTAAGATGCTTACAATGTTCATATGGGTACAAATCTCTTGGAATACTCACCTCCATCCTTGAGTGGGAAACTTGATACATTGATGCAGTGTTGATAGGAATGCATGAATCTCATATAACCAAGGCCTACCTAGAAGCATGTTGTATGATAACTCAAGATCCAACACATGGAAAAGTGTATCATGGGTTAAAGGCCCAATGATAACTGGCAAACTAATGGTGCCCTATGACTCTCTTTCCTAATTATCATAGGCTTTAATAGTTATTCTTTATGGCTGGAGATCTATCATTGTGTACCCAAGAAGCTTGATGAACTTGAGAGACACTATGTTGAGGTCAGATCTATTGTTGATAAGGACAAGTTTCACTTTATTCCATCTAATACAAACTTATATGTTTAATAGGTTATTATGGAATGGGCCAAGGGAAGACAAATCACTTTGATTGAATGTGACTTATTGGGTTGGATCTAGGTGTCCAACCAAAGCTTGAAAGTTATCAAGAGATATGTCACTAAAAATAGTGGATTGGGTTAAAAACTCATTCAAGATGTTCTTATGGACTATTGACATCCGTAGAAAATCTAAAATAGAAATTTGTGCTAGTGTCTTCTATAATTGGTCCACAAAATCAAACTTCTTGTCTTGGTTAGTAGTGAATGGTTTATTCTAAGGCTGAATGGTTGGTTGGATGATAGGCAAAGTGGCAGATGGTTGTAGGCCTAGGATAGTAATATTTGACCTCCATGTTATGATTGCACAATTGGGATTAAATACTAGACCGTTATTGCTAACCAATGTTGGAAATGGTGTGGGACTAGATAGGACAAGTCTTGGTTGCTGGTGCACTTGCATGTGGTCATGTGGCAAGAACAAGTTGTCACTATAAGATCCAAAAGTGGAAGTCCTAGTTTGTTGGTTTGCTTGTATGCACTCCCAGGTCAAAGAAGGATTATCCATGTGATTTGGTTGAATATTGTTGTTTAGCAATGGTCTAGGTTGATTATTACTTGGTCAAGGATTAATGGAGATGGTATTAACGCTACCCCCTACAATATGACCTAAACCCTGCTATAGTCATGTGTAACTGCATGGTAGGTTTGTTGGTTGTTACCTTTATGACCTTGGTTTTGTCTATTGTTTTGTCATTGTCAATTTTTTTGCTGATTTTGTTGATTTTATTGGTTTAGCCTTTGATTTTGATACTATTGATCTTGTTGTATCACTGGTCATTATTGTTTTTGTTATTGATTATTCTACTACTATTGATTATTGTGTCAAGGAAAGAGGTTTTGATAGATCATAAGAGTTTGATTGGAAGTGGAAGCACCATTATCTAGTTTGAACTCCGCATTCTTTAACATATTTTCAATTAAATGCTTGATTTGGATACATCTTCATAAATTATGCCCATTGACCCGATGATAGTCACAAAATTAATTTTCATAGTACCAATTAGGGTAAGGAATGCCTTGCAGATAATGTTTTGGTATGGGCCAACTAATCAGATTAGCAGGAGCAAGCTTGTGAAATACAGACTCAATAGGTTCTCCTAGGTCACTAAAGACACAACATGTAGGGATGGTTCTTCTAGGAAGAGGGGTTTGTAATGGTAAAGGTTGTTATATTTGTTGTACAAGTCTTGGTTGTTACACTTGTGGCATTGGTTGGAGAGGTTGATGGGTAGGATTAACCTAAAAAGGTGGTGCAGATGATGTCTGCATAGTTTGGACATGATGATATTCAGTCACTCTATTTCCCACAACATTTCCATTTCAGTTGAATTACTTTGGTCTTTCATGATTATTGGCCTGTGCCGGTTGCAATGCTTACACTTGGATGGGATGTTGGTAATTTCCATAATTGGTACCTTAATTTTGATTAGTTGAATTAAGCTTGATGACCCCTTTATTGATGAGCACTCACTTGATCAACAAACCTTTATCAATGATCTCTTTGAATGTATGTGCACATTGCAATTCTAGATGATAGGCTATCTCACTATGCAAATTTTTAGTAAACACAATAGCTATTTGTGTATCTGGTATACTATGGGTAAAATAGCTTGCAAGGGCTCTTCATCACTATAAATAACTTGGAAAACTCTCCCTAGCTTTTTGATTTGCTTGTGTCAGGTCTACTAATGAAATCTTATGTTTGAGATTATAGGAAAAGTGTTGCACAAATTTATTAAAAATGTCATCAAAATCTATTACTCTATTCTTGGGAAACTTTAAAAACCACTCCAAGGATTGTCCAACCAAGTTCCTTGGAAACAACAATAAAAGGTATATGTTGCTATATACCACTAGTTGACATGCGATAAAGAATTTAGTCAAATGGAACTTAGGGTCACTTTTCCCTTTGTACTTATAAAATTTGGGTGGTTCATATTCTAGAGGAAATGGTATCTATACATACTCCATGTTGAATGGATAGGAACACACGTCATCTAATTTGAACTTCTTAGTCTGCTTCCCTATCTGAATGGTAGCAATTGCATCCTTCATTTGTTATAATTCTTGGGATAGGAAACTTGAAGGGATATTAATTTGAGGGAGAATATTGGTTTAGATAGATGGTTGGGATGTCATAAGTGGGACACTTTAACTAGGGTATGATGGAGACACCTGTTAGGATACATTGGCTTGGTTGGGTAATGGACTAGGAATATGCATATGTGGATTAAGATATACTTAAAATTGCACATTTGGTTGCATGATATTATGGTTTGGGTTGATGATAAAGGTTTAACCTAGGGGATTTTGTGGTTGGGATGAAGGAATATAACTATACTATGCCTGCTATGGTTGAAAAGGGACATACTGCCGACTATTTGAACTTTATTGTTGAGTGGGAACTTGTGGACCAAGACCTTGTCTCTGGATTTGTGGCACATTTTGAACCAATGGTTGTATATTAGGTAATTGAGAAACATGGGTACATCCTTGTTGCATAAATCCCTATGAAGAAGTGAAATCATGTTGCAAATTCAATATCTATCGTGGACCAATATTTATATATTGTTGACTAGTCATTGCTTGGTTTTGAATTGGCATATTATTATGTGGCTGAAGAGGTATGTTTGTTGTTACTTGGTGAGGTGGAATATTAGTTTCCCCTAGTTGAGGTGGTAATGTACTCATCCTCTATTGAATTAATACACTAGACTGTGTTTGCTATTCTAGAATACCACTCGCTACTTGTTGAGGAGAAGTAGGATTCATCACATTCTATCATTGAGGCATAACATTAGTCATTGTTTGATTATCTAATTCTATAGGTTGTACACTTGAGGAAACAACTAGTTGAGGCTGGAGTGCAAAAATTCTTATTCCTTGGTATGATGATCTGGTCATGGGATTAACTATAGACACATGTTGTTGGCTAGTTGTTTGTGTGTTAGTACCACTTTGATCAAGATTGGATGTTGTTTGCATATTATCTACTACATCTAGCTCACTATTCAGTGTAGAAGCCAAAGACACTTCTTCAATAACTAGCATATGTATCAGTTTATCTATTGAATTGGTTTTTACAAATGGGTTGGAACTAATATTCTTTTATCCAGTTAAGTCCATCAACACCCATGTTGAAGGAACTAGGTCAATGAGAGGCTTACTTACAATGTTCATCTGATTGAAATTGCATGCTAAATTTAGGTAGATTTGGTATATTGTTTAAATTTGGTTAAAGTGATCTTCCATGATGTTTTTGCCTAGATTGGATTATTGGGGTGTTGGTACGTTGTTTGGACTAGAGCCATAGGATTTTTAGAAGAAGCCTGTTGATCATAAATGATATTATGGGGCACTCTTACTAGACTTGGTGGATTTTTATGGGGGAAATCTGTTGGAAACTTAGCCCCTACCTCTATGGCCCTAACCAAAATCTCATCTTTATTCTCTAAAAAATGTCACTCAAACACAAATGGATCATACGTGGAATCCGCATTGGTAGAGTATGACTATTGAAGAACTGGCTCATTCACCATGGGTATTGTAGCTAAGTATTGCATGGTTTATTCTTGGTCATATTCTATGTGAGGTGGTGTTAACCAAATAGTTAGCCAATAGATCTATGAGTATTATAAGAGGGATAAGAAACAATATCATAAGTAATGTTATCCGCATAGGAGTCCTGCACCATTTCTTCCTGTGCAACTACATTAGTAGTCCCTGGATTGTACATGAGTCCACTATGAGTATAGGAATACATATTGGGATCCATAGTCAATGCTTGGCAATAAAAGGTCAAATATTTCTAAAAACTCTAAAATGGATAGAATCTAAAACAAATGATGCCTTCAACTTGGTCTAGATTTTTCAAAAGGATAAAAAGGTTTATGCAAATATTTGTGAGGAAATAAGCTAGCATAAAATATCTAGCATTTCACTATTCACACAAAGGTAAGCTAGTAAATGGACCAAAAATCAAAATGCCAAACTCTAAGCTTGAAGTGTTTCAAATCAATCTAATATAGGAAATTAAAAGTTGCTAGGTATTTTGGCTAAATGTGGCATCCAAATCTAGGCTCAAACAAGGCATATTGTAGGACTCTTGGCTAAATGGTGTCAAAAGTGAAACTTTGAAAATAGACAAAAATTTTAATCTAACATATTTGAAACACTTCTAACAAACACTAGGCATTCAATTATTAGAAATGAACTTGATCAACTAGGTATAAGGTATGAAATAAAAGGCACTTTAGCAATAGTTTATTTTCTCATAAATAATGGTATAAAACTTTTTTTTTTAACAAACAAGCTAGACAAAGGTGAGCAATACAACTATGCTTTAGACAAAGGATCAAAAGTACACTTGGATCAGTTTGAATACGTAGGAACAAATTTTTGGAATTATATGTAAGAGTGTCCATGAAACAATGTTTGAAATGATTTGGGTAATGTAACAACGCTATACTACCCAAAAGGTGTGATAAAAAAGTTTGTTTGAAAGACTAAGGCAAAGACATTTTTCCATAATTTTGATAGTATAACACTACTTTTCTTGACTCAAAATGTTGTGGTACATAGACTTAAAGTGAAAGTGTTTAGCACAAAATGGCTTAAGTCTATCAAGTGATGATAATGATTATGAGTCTAAAATGGCCTTTAACCTAAATTGGAAATTAAACCAAAGTTCCCTCAAGTTTAGTGCAAATGGTGAACCCACTAAAAACATCAACCCTATGAACTTGTAAAGGTGTAATTTTGAATTTAAATTATAAGTGAAGGACTTAAACAACTTTGGTAAAGGTCTAAAATCAATTAGGCAGCATAACTGTGCCAAAGTGGATGATATGACCCTCAAGCTTTTGATGAACTTTGAACAAGGCAAATGGATGATCTCATGCAAGTAGCATAATGCCTCTTTGTTCAAGGAAAAATGAGGACCATGTGTTTATTTTTGGATTGTTTATTTACACCAAGTTTTGAATCCAAATAATACTTTAATTTAGGACAAGACCAACTAATTAATCACCCTTAGATCCTAAACTAACAAGGTTACCTGGTACTATTGGAATCTATTAATATACGTCATTTGAGAGGATTTTAAGTGTTCATCCAAAAGTAAATGCACATTACATAGTAGGGTTTTTACACCCCCTTCTCTCAAATGATAATATTGTGACATGGACCTTGAGGCACACCTTACACCAATAATACTTCCATGGTAAGTGGGGATTTGTCTGAAATCTAACAAGTTTTTGAATGATCTAGGGGAATCAATTGTATAATAACTTTCATGCCAAATAATATAAAATAAATGCATGGATTTTGGGTTCGTATCACTCAGCTTGTTGTAAAAAGGTCTAATCCTTTTTGCAACCACTACATGCTAATGTTCCCTCAGTGTAGTGCGATGTCCAAAGTGATACTACATCCTATGTGCAACTCCAAAAGAAGTCAATGCCAGAAGATGAAACTCTGGGTCAAATATTCCATAAAGAAATTATGGGAGGTGATGAAGTCCCCCTCAAAAGCTAAGATGCATAAACAAATAAAGCATGAAATTAGAAATACTTTAGGGTCATTTTCAAGGTCACCCAAACTTTGACAATTTTTTGCGGAGTGCTTTAAATGACATTATTTGTAAGCCTTGGACTAGGATTTATGCAATAGGAATGGCACTTTTGATTCTAAGGGTTCCCTATAGGGGGAAAATGGAAGAGCATACATGTAACACCCCTCTTTTTTCCAAACAAGATTAGATCAAACAAGTATTACAAACAAGAAACTTTTAGAAAGATGAGTTCATTTTAAGCACCAAATTTGAAAGATTGAGTGGTGTTCATTTGACCCCTTGGTCTTAGTTGTAAATTTGAAAACTAATGCTAAAAAAATTTATTTAATCACCTTAAATTTTACTTTAAGCACAAAAATAATGTTCTTAATTCATTTTAAAGCATGCAAAATATGTTCTAAAACATGATTTATCAAACTTGAAATCTGCTAGCTACCTGTCTACCCTTAAGACATCACCCCAAGAGCAAACATGTTGGATTAGAAACATTTTAAATGGATTTTCCAAATTTTGTAAAATAATTATGAAAATTGAAGCTAAACTAGTGCTAAATTCTAAAAATTTAGGAGAAAATATATGGTTTAAAAAAAAAATCATCCGAAAAGGAGTCTGTATGATCCCAAACCAAGCATTTTAAAATAGCTCTCAGGGTTGTGTTTTTAAGAAAATACAGTGACCAATGTTGGTTGTATATCACCAACATTAACAATTTCCAATCGAGATCTAACTGATGTCGATTTTTCTAATCAACATTGGTTGATCCATGTAACTAATGTCGATATTTTCTACCAATGTCAGTTACTTTGTAAACTCGTGGCAACAAAAAATGGTAAAATAAAGTTAGAAAACTAATTTACAAGAGTTTTAAAAGCTCAAATAAGTTTTTTAAGGTTGAAAAATCATCTCCTTTAGGTGTGAGATGCATCTTGTCCCATCGGGCATGCCATAATATGATCTAGGAATTTGACTCAAGAGTGGATGGTTAGTATTGTATTAGTTCCAAAATGAAAACAAAGTGAAATAAACACACTAATAGATTAACATCTCTAGGCTTAGGAACTAGGGAGAGCTTAGTTTAAAAAAGTAAATGAAAAATACATCAAAAAAGCAAGGAATCAAACATAATAATTCTTTCACCTTCCTTGGATGCTCCAAATGCTTTTGTAATGGTGGCTTGCTCGGCTTGTGCTTCAAGAGGTCTTCTTCAATGGAGTGTGACTACCTTCATCTCCTCTTGGAACCTTTGACTTATGGTTTGGCTTGGCTTAGCATCAATTTAGAATGGTAACACTAATTTATTGAAGCTTTTGGAACTAATATTGCATTATAACTTTGTACTAATTAAGCCTAGAGATGTTGTGAGCCCTCCTATTTAAAGATTTTTTGATTTGATTAGAATCAACCTCAACCATCCATCTCAAGATTGAGATGTGTGGTTGAGGATTAATTCAATTTTTGGAATTAAGTTTGTAATTATCCTCATCATGGAATTGGAAAAATGGATAATTAAGAGGCATGGAGGGCATCATGGAAGGCATTGATGAGGCATGGAGGGCATGAATCTTGATATTTGTGGCATTTATGGCCTAGGGATGGCTTCCAAATAAATGAGGTCACTTGATAATTTAGATATTCAATATTCATTTAAATAACAAATTTGAGATGGATGGTTGAGGATTAATTCAATTTTTGGAATTAAGTTTGTAATTATCCTCATCATGGAATTGGAAAAATGGATAATTAAGAGGCATGGAGGGCATCATGGAAGGCATTGATGAGGCATGGAGGGCATGAATCTTGATATTTGTGGCATTTATGGCCTAGGGATGGCTTCCAAATAAATGAGGTCACTTGATAATTTAGATATTCAATATTCATTTAAATAACAAATTATTCAACAAGTTTCCATGGAAGTTTTGATTAGGCCTTGATTTGGGTTAATTAGCTCTTAGGCATGATTAAGCACATTGTTCACAAATTACCCAAATTGACCAGAATGCCTTGTTATTGGTCTTAAATTTGACTGGATTGGAATTGGAAGTCCACGTCAGAAGTGTTGGATGCATATTCCCATTTAGAATGTTGCCAAAAACAAATAACAAAGGCACGAGTCTTATGCAAAAGATTTGATAGGAAAGAGCATTCCAGAGCACGCAGATGCAAATTTGGAATTTTGACTTGAAATGAACTGATCAAAGTTAATTGGCCCATAAATTGCATTACCCCATTTAGGGATACTCTAGAAAAAATTGGTACTTGAATATGTCAGTTTCACATCATTTAGCATGTTTTAGTGTTTTTAGGCCAAATTGTGCATTTTAGGTGGAAATTGGCCAAAAGCTTGATTGGAGGTTATCAGCGGCCAATTTTAGGTGTCTACACCATCAATAAAAGAGATTGGTTAGTTATAAATGACCAATTACCACCAAATGGTCAAATAATTCCAAAGCACATGAACTCATTGAAATGCATTTGCCAACTCACCTTACCCATGGTCTAATCTGCCATGTATTTTCTAACTCACTAGATGTTTTATTCATCACCCATTGAAGGTTCTTGTCATTTATATATTTTGAAACATCACCAACATTACCTATTAACTTAAATAAATGACCAAGGTCCTTAGAATTATTTTATCCAATAATTTTATTTTGTAAATGCACCAAGTGTATTAACCAAGCTAAACCTTGAAAATGCTCCTCAATACTTATGATTAATGGTAGGTCCATGATAACTCACATAATTCACACCATTATGATATAGTCCCAAAAATTAAAAATATATCATGAATGCTAAGATAGGTTGCCCTTTACACAATTGAATATGAATGTAACCTTGTGACAAATGAAGTTCTCTTTCCTCATTTTCTAATAAAATGATCCTCTTTAAAGAAAACTAAAACATTCTCAAGGAATTTGAATGTTGTAACTCTACAATTAATCAAAAGATACATGAAATGAAAAATATGCTCTAAAACCATGATCATCAAATTGATCATTAGCTTGAATTTGAAAAAAACTAAACATTTATATGCCAATTATGATTCCATGAATTGAGCCATGCACTAGATGTATCAACAAACTAGATTGTCGTAACAATATGAGGAACTACTGAACTATCCAAGATATATCGACATATCAAGTAGTGAATAAATTGAACTATACATTTTCAAAACTATCTTTTGATTGAATTAAGTTTGCATTGTAGCATCATATCACTACTTACTATCTGAATCATAAATCAAATCTACTCATGAAGATTAAAATATCACCATAGATAATAAAAAATGACTGAGAACTTAAATTCAAGCATCAACTGAAAGTGTCAAAGTATGTAGAACCTAATAATTAGAATAACTAATCACATTTATAATCAATTATGCATATTTTATTAATTTATCCACCATGCTCTTAGAAAGCCCTTAAAACATAAATAAAACATATCAACAAATCAATATAATTTCAAAACCATATATGAATCTACAAATACTATCAATCAATAGGGTCCCTAACATAGTTTTAGGCTTTATGATAGGGTCATCTCTATGAAAACAAGTATAGAATTTTTTTTGGAAACATTTAGGGGGGTGTAGAAAATAAGAATAACACTAGCGAGCATGCTAGTCAATTTTGTGAAAAAAAATTTATTGGTAAAAAAATGCTTATGATATATATAAAATAGATTTTGTCTTGAGAGTGTGATCCAGGAAACTAATTTCTCAAGTAGATAAGCATGAACCCCTTAAATAGTGAAATTAAGCAAGGGATGAATTGTTTAGCTAGCGTGACACAAAGAAAGAGAAATAGATTACAAGGAAGTTCAAGTTGGATGCACAAATAATTATACAAGCCTTATGAACAAAACCTGAAAATGAAATAATACTTCCACACCCAAATACAAATCAGCCATATTATTCATCTATTATGAAAAATTAAATTTTTAAGATTAAATTCTGAAAATGATTAATACTTATAGGAATTTTATAGATTCTTGTACTCTTCCTTCATAATGTGATAATAATTATTCCACAACCTTTCATTGATCACTCAAAAATAAAAAATAAAAAAGCAAAAAAAAACACAAGGTAAAACAAAAAAACAAACCAAAACAATGAAACAAGGAAAGGAAACAAACCAAAAGAAAATAGAAAACAAAGTAAAAAGAACAATAACAAGAAGCTAATCATTAAATAATTTCATATGATGGTCATTTATTGAATAACGTAGCCAATTTATTTTAGGATATTTAAGATGAAAATCATTATTACCAAGAACTGTGGCAATTATGTAAGGTCCAAACCATAATATATCAAATTTATTGTGTTTTTTAGGGTCCTCATGAGCATTATCCCAATATAAAACTAAATCACCAACATTAAACTTTTTACTAGAAACTTTTTTTATCAAAAAACTTCTTTAACTTTTATTTATCTTTCTCTAATTTTTGTAATGTTGTTGCCTTAGATTTATGGAGAGATACTAAATCATGCAACCTTTGTTCAATTAAATTCATGTCTTCAACTACATATTGTAAAGCAGTTCCAGCTGAAGAAATATGAAGTTCTATTGGTAAAGTAGCTTTGAAATCATATACTAACATGAAGGGCGAGTAACCAATTTTTATCCTAACAATAGTTCTATTAGCTTATAAGGATTCAAAAATCTTAAGATTATAATTTTTTTTGTTATCACAAACTAACTTTTTCATAATAGAAATCATATTTTTATTAGTGAACTCAGCTTATCCGTTTCCTTGTGGATAGTATTTTGATGTATGACTAGAAATGATAGAGTATTTTTAAAGAAATTTTAAGAACTCATTTGAAATAAATTGAGGTCCATTATCCAAAATAATCTCATTTAGAACTCCAAATCTAGATAAAATATGATTTTATAAAAAAAAAATTACTTCACTTGTCACTGAACTTCTAAGAGCTTTGGCCTCAAGCCAATTGGTGAAATAATCTGTGGCTATCAAAATGTATTTATGACCTACAAATGAAGGTAGATGAATTTCTAAATAAATTTAATGCCCCATTTAGTAAAAGGTTTTTCAGGAATAACTAGATTTAAAGGCATTGTAGGTAGTTTATCCCTTCCAACAAATAGTTGACAAGGCATACAAGAATAGATCAACTTATAAGCAAATTGAAACAAAGTGGGTCAATAATAACCAACCCTCAAAATCTTGTAAGTTGTTTTTTTAGCATAATGTCCACCACAATTTTTTTTATGGCAGCCCCTAAGAACTTTTTGAGTTTAATTATGAGTAAGACATCTTAATAAACACCATCGTGATTATGATAAAATTGAAAATGTTCTAATAAAAAAAAAACTTAATGCTTTTAACCTTAAGGAACATATTTATTTTCTAATTTAATTTATTTGGACAAGACTAATTTTGAAAATATTAAACCAAATTATGATACTAGTCATCTTCAACCAATAAACAATCCCATTCATTCATTTCATGACCAAACTTAAAACTTTTAGAAAATTCAGTAACTTTCATAGTTTTAAAGTGTGGTTTTGCATTTAATTTTTCATCAACTAATAGAACTAGAACATTTATATTTGAGGTGGTATTTTCAACTAAGTTTTTTACTAATTTATTCCCTTTTATAGTTTTAGAAGTTTCAAATTCAATATCAAATTATTGAATACACAAGATCCACTTAACAAGCCTCCCTTGAATAGTTAGCTGTTTTAAAAGATATGATAAAACATGTACATTAGATCACATAAAAATATTGTTTCCCATTATTAAATATAGAAACTTAATTAAATAAGAAACAAGTGAAAAAACAAATTTCTCAATAAGAAGGTACCTAGTTTCTACATATTTTAAGACTTAGTTCATATAACCAAAATGCTTCTCTTCATTATTTTCAAAGTTCTGAGTTATTACAACTCTTATAAATTTTTTAATTGAATTAATGTAGAGAATAAATGCTTTATTTAAATCAGGCTTAGAAAGAATAAGAGCACTTATACTTGCATCTTTGACAGAATTAAAGGCTAACTCAGCATTTTCATCTCAAATGTATATTTTATCTTTCTTAAGCAGTAATTATAGAGGATTAGATTTGTCAGCAAAATCAAAAATAAATTTCCTAACAAAGCTAATCTTACTAAAGAAAGATTTCAAATTTTATTGATCCTTAGGAGGAGGCATTTCTCTAATAAATTTTACACATTTAGGGTTAATAGAAATACGTGTTGTCACTTGAGTGAGGAGAAGCTTTTCCCATCTCCTCATTGGGTGCATTCAAGTGACAATAGTTTTTGGCACACTTGGTGAGATTATTGGGTCCATTCTTTGAGGAGTTTTGGTTTTCTCTTCAAGACAACATCCTTTGGAGGCAATTCTAATAAACATCAATGGTGATTCCACGTATATATCTATTGGTTGAGAAGCCAAGGTATACCAATTGAAGTTTTCTTGGTCGATACTCTTTTGTGAAGTAATTCATGGAGATTGGTGAGTTTGAGCTTGTTTTAACACAATTTAAGGAGTTATGTCCAGCTTTGCCTTTTCCCCTTGATTATGATCAAGTTCTTGTCTAGACTTAACATGATCCTCATCGAGCATATGATTCCAATGGCGAGACCTTCAAGTTTGTAATCCATCCAGCCCACCTAGCTCTCAACCAAGCCCCTCCATTGCTAGTTTTAAAATGACTCTCCTTAGTTACCAAGAATACATGCTAGACCTTGACACTAGATATGGTTGTGGTGAAATCATACCTAGTGTTTGTATTGAGAGTGTGAGGAATACCTTGGAACAAATCAAGGAGTGGATACCCATAGAGGGGGATAATTGGCCCAACCTTACCTATGAAATGCTTAATGTTTGTGGTTTGATCTTTGATCTAGAGAAGAAATTGAGAGTTCATGAACAAATCCCATCTTGGCACCTCAAAACTCCCCATATTCACCTTCAAGTGTGCCGTCCTTTCCTTTTCAAAATTATAGTCCAACCATGTTTCTTAATACTCCAAACCCTCATATATTTCCTCAAATTTTCCTTCTTGGAAATCCATCCAAGAAAACAACCCGAGGAAGGAAAACATCCTAATTGAGTAGGCTCACTTGTTGGAGGAAGATTGTGAAAGGAAGAGATTGAACTTTGAAACTCATCTTGAAAGGGAGTGGGAATTGGCCAATCAAGCATTGAGGTAGTCCATCATGGCAATAGAAGGTAAACTCTCTAAGACTAATCATTCAATTCCAAATCAAGATACCAAACCTCAATAAAATCCAAGTTTATTAGACATATCTTTCACTGCTTCATTAGCCTCTCAATCCCATGAAGATATCTTTAAACACACCTTCCCTAGATGGAAAGATGTGATGGTAGTTCATGGGGAAATGAACAAACCATGTTTAAATGAAGAAGTTGGTAGAAGAGACAATCTTTAAATCACTCAAATAGCTCCCACACCTCCTTAAGAGAACATTGAATCCATCCTTACACTCCCTCAAATTGGTCAAGGTTGCCTTCCTAGTGTGGAGAATTGTTTTGCTACTTGGGAATCCCCTTTGGCCAAACTCCCTATTTTGAGATTCTTGATGTTGACACCACCAAGAGGGAGGATGAAATTCAAATTTCATATTGGATAAAGTATGAGAAGGTGTTGAATAATAAATAGGAGACATTTGCTTGCAATGATGAAGGAAAAGTTGAGGGAGAGTTGGTAGAAAAACTCTTTTTAAATCCCATAGAAGAAGAGAGAGAAGCCTCTCTTATTTTTCCATTTCATGACTCAGACCAGTCAGCTAAGGAGGACTTATGACATAGGTTTAAGGACACATGCAATGAATTTGAAGGCTTTAAAGATCCTACAAGCACTTCAGAAATCACTCCAAGCAATGTGGAGTAAAAGTTTGTGACTAAAAAGGAAGACGTGTGGAAAACTTACTTGTAAATGTTTCAATAATATGAGGAAGGTGAGAAGGCTAATATCCAAGTTGAGCAACATCAAGATGAAGGAGAGCAAGCACTTGTTGAAGAACATCAACTCAAAGAAAGTCTAGCTTGTGATGGAGCCATATATAATGATCTTAGACCTTTTGGAGGTGATCTAGAGTTTGTCCCTACATCCTTTTATGAAGATGCCTCCACCACCATCAAAAAAGGTCTTAAACAAGAGACACTTCCTAATAGACCTAATATAATACTCCTTAAATAATTTGAAGAAGTTGTAATAATGGATAAGAATGATAGAATCCTTCAAGGAGACATAGATTTACAACAAGTTGTCCCATGTCTAAATATGTCAATTTGTCATGAAGAACTAGGAGGACACCAATATGAGGCTTGATTTAAGGTTCAGGAGGACCTTATATATTTTGGATACCAATGGGAGATGACTCCATTGAATGGTGTGCAAAATCAAAGATCAAAGAGAAGACAAGAGTCATCTAACACCCCATCTAAGAAGAAGCATGCTTGGCATCCTCACTCATCTAGTGAGGAAGGAGACCTAAGCTACTTCTCTTTTGATCTAGGAAGGGAGGTATGAACAAATGTATGCACATATTTGTTTCTTTTCTATTGTGTTTGTTTTACCTATGTGCTTTTTAGCACAAGTGTGTCCTTTTTTGTGTTTTATTTGGCCTTTGTGTGTTTTGTCCTTTCCTTTGTTTGTCTTGAGGTGGAATTACTATGTTATAGGTCTCTTCAAGGTCTGATCCTACTATTTCAAGGTGTTATGCTTACTCCCTTTCCCAATGAATAAGATAAGGCTACTAGTCCTTAACATAAACAAGCATGTTACCCCTAGGAGTTGCCAAATTATTGACCAAATTTGACTTCTAATCAAATGATGTCAACCTCTACTATTTAAAACATTTGGAGAAATTTCTATGCATCCTTGAGGTCTCATATTGTCCTAGATATCTTGCTTAGCCATGTCCTAATTTTGGAAAAAGTTCATCCTTCTTGAATTGGCCTAGTCAACCATTGTCAACTAGGTCAAACCCTAGTTAAACTTCATCAAAAGTCCATTTCGTGTAAATTTGTCATAGCATTGTTTTTAGAATGTTTCAAGAGGTCTACAAGTCATGAATTATCCATTTCCTAAGTTTCATGAGCAAAAAGGGGTCCTTTTGCCACTTTCTAGCTCATTAATGAACTTGTACAAACTTTTAAAGGTAAAAAATTGTCACCAAGACCAGTTTTAATGTGGGAGAGGTTGGAATCAGGTCAAGATCAATTATATTATGGTTATAGGTTAGTTACAATCAAGAAAGATGAGTTTCTCCTTATTTTAGGGGGTTTTGGGAACTTGTACAGCCCCATGATCATATATTCAACTAAAAACATGAGTGGGGTGTCTTTTCACCTCTCCACATCCATTTAAACATTTAAAATTCAAGGAGAATGCAAAAAATTTCATCTGCAACTCAGTTTCCTTCATTTTCCTCTTGGCATGTAAATGGAGGTCAAGTTCAAATGCTCACCATGGGCTGTATAGGTGGAATAAGGAAAAATGGTCTTAGGTGTAGATGTAACTATTATTCCAATCTAGTTTCATGGTAAGAAGTCTCATATTGGTGCATTATACTTTATGAACAATTGTTAACACTCCAGGGAGTTTTTTGGGAAATTACATTGAAGAAGGGGCCTCCTTTTGAGCCTGTTTTAGTTTTTATTGATTTGAATTGATGTTTTGGTGTGTTTTAGGTGATTATACATGATAATAAATAATATTTTCATGTTTATACTTGTTTTGAACAATTTATTTGTTGATAGAGCCTTTTCTAGGCTTGTTTCTTGGCCTAAAAATCAAAGTTGTACATTTGCTTGCAGAGCTTCACATCCAACTAATTTATATAGGTTTACCATGTGGGAAAAATGGAATGAAAAATTTTCTTAAGTGTTGTGATCATATATTATCCTTTGGTAGCTTAGATACCTTCTCACCTTGTATAATTTCATCATCCCATACCTTTGCCCATACATGTGATTCAATACTGTCACGTACATGTTCTAAACTTCATCCATGAGGTGTTCATGTGTGATAGTTACTATTTATAAGATAATATGGGTTTATATCAATTATTTTTATTAATTTTTATGTTTTAGACCTAGTGGTTAGCTTAGGAAGAAGGATGGATAGCTTCAAGAACATTGATTTGATTTTAGAGGCTGAATCCCTAAACACCCTAAATAGAGTTCCCAGGGGTATTTTGGGTTTTATTAAGTTGAAAATATGTTTGATTTTTAGGAATAATTATAATATAATATTTAATTTATATCCATGTAAAAATTTCATGCCTAGTTTGAGATTCAATGGGTAAATATTATGCATGTTTTAAGACCTTTCAAAATGGTAGAAACATCGACAAGATTTTGAAAGGAAAGTTGGTGTTGACACCACATAAGGAAGTTTTAAGAATTTAAAAGTATTTAGAATGAGTTAAAACACATAAAAAATAATTTTCAATCACATATATCATGAATGAGGAAATGATTTCACAAAATGACCATTCTAGGCCATCCCCTGTCCGTACACAGGGTTATAGAGGACACCTATAAGTAGAGAATTACAAGTTTGTGAAATTAACATGGTTTGAAAATAGTTTTGGAAGGTTGAGTGATTTTAATGCATTAAATGTCTCTTATACATCACAAAATTACCATTGGAATGACCCTAATAACCAAATGGAAACATACAGGCCTAAAATGAATACCTATAACCTAGGATTGGAGCTTCGTCCTAGACATGGGTAAGAGGTGGTCTGTTAAGATTAAACCATGAACATAAGCATATAAAATGATTATAATGTTTTAATATAGGATTTAAAATAGTTTAATTACATATTATATGGCTAAACATCTATCAAAATGTAACCTATAGGCCTGGGAACATATGCATACATAGTCATAATTTGGATAGTGATCACAGTTTGAGGTAGGATGTTTTGAACCCAAGTGGAGCATGGAGGTGGATGGAGTGATGAAAGTGTGGATTTTATCATATTAAATTCAATCCAAACAATATAAATATATTTTTAACATACCCCAAGTTACCTTCATCCGACCTAAGGGCCTTAATATGCACCTACAGCTTGGTGAATGGAGGTTAGGCTCATTTAGAGGTAAAGGAAGGTCTTGTGAATAAAATTGAGGCATGCAATGTGATGAATTGATAGGAGAGATAAAAAAATGATTACACACACACTATATGATTCTTGAACCTACATATCATCCTACAAGCCTGTAAGAATGTCTCATTCCAGACACAGTTAAGTTGAAGCATGAGCATGAAGATGGTGCTAAGGAAGAGATGACAAGGTATTGGAAGGCAAAATGAGATAGATATGTTTGAAATATGTTTTTATAGACATAAATTATCCATAAAAACCTAAATCAAACAAAAACAACTCTTGAAACCTCCAAGTATAATCCAAACCCTACCTACCCTCACAATCCTACACCTTCAAAAAGCTTGCCTTGCAAATGTGATGAGTTGGGGGTAAAATGGAAGATTTAGGAGATAAAATTTGGTAAAAAGTACCCTTAGTAAGTATATATAATTATAAAATAATTATTTTTCAAATTTTAATATGGAAAATATCCACTATTTTGTCTTAGAATAGGGTCACTCTTAGTGTACATGAAGGTGCTAGTTATGGGGAAAATGATGAAATATTAGACCAGAAGGTTAAAAATGGAAATTTATTGATTGGATAAGATATATGGGACCTAAATAAACCTATAAAACTTTAATTAATTTTATATAAACATACAATTTATTCCAACCAAAGAGATTTGCAGTCAGGGGTGAAGGGAATCCTTAGGTCTAAAAGCCAAATTTGGGGTCATTCTCATTTTTGGACATTTTAATTCCTTATAGTTGATTGGAATATGTTTTAAAGAGAAAATGAGATTTTTTGGAGCCATCAGAGGTCAAAGGAATCCATGGGAGTGTCAAGTTGGGTCTCAAAAAGCAAACATGCCTATTGACATGACATAATCCTTATTCTAAAATAGGGGTGACTTTCATTTTGAGGTCTTGATGAGATCTAAAAAGGGTTTGAAAATGTTGGTAGGTAATAATAAGGGATGTATTAACTTTTGGTTTTTATAGAAACTCATCAAGAAGCCATATTTGGCTGGGAATGGACCAAACCCTCACAGAATGCAGGAAATGGCTCAAATGGCCAAAATGAAATGTTCATAAATTTCATGAACTAATGCATGTGACCTAGTGGAATTTATGAGAGTTATATAGGATCCTTGAGGTTCCTTTAGTGTAATTTTTATGGATACCTAATTTGAAATGGCTATGAACAAAGGCTAAGAGTCCATGTCACTCAAAACCCTTATAAAACCATCACAAGGACCCAATTGGAGAGAGAGAATTTTGAGTATCTAAATGCAAGGGGATGGATAGGAAACCACATGTAAGTTTTAGATGGATATCATAGGATATCACACATGTACTTTTTTGAATGGAATTATATGGAACATGGGAAAATAAGGCTTGTTTTGGCCATTTTGAGTGGTGTGCAAGCTAAAAGAGGATTTAGAGGATGAAAAAAGTTTTTTAATAAAGATATACACTTGATATAACTCCAAAATATCATCTCATATTATTAATTATAATATAAGTGTCCTAACTAGACTCACACTTTCAGCCAGTCTAGTGAGCCAGAATAGTGAACACTTAGAAAAGTGGTGAAAAGTAATTAGGGAGACTTTTTAAAGGTTTTTTCTTGAAACTTATGGCATGGGATACTTTTAAAAGTGTCATTACCTATTTTACATGGATAGGTTATGAAATTTTATGAGTTTTGAATGCCAAGTGGGGAAGGTGCATGGAAAAGAGCCTTTTAGAAACTGCCAGTGATGATTTTGCATGTCCACAAGAATATAGATGGTTAGG
The DNA here is from genome assembly GCA_037957365.1 of Torreya grandis. Lineage (NCBI taxonomy): Eukaryota > Viridiplantae > Streptophyta > Pinopsida > Cupressales > Taxaceae > Torreya > Torreya grandis. The sequence goes on from JARHVA010000034.1 coordinate 3,967,995, forward strand.
AACCAATATAATGTATTTGGGAGATTATTTTAACCCCTATTACTTATATCAACCATAAAACTTGACCATATGTAGAGATAGGGGTATTTTTGAAAGGCAACTCAAGTGGGTTTTTTCTTATGCCAAAATGGTAGTTTTGTGCCACTTTTTAATATTTTTATGACTTATTTTGGATAAGTATACACACATGACATGTAATAGATAGACCCACCTTTATTCCATAGGTAATTATAATTTATTCTCTCAGATGGACACATGTCCAAGTGACTCTTGGACTTCCCTTCTCTCTACCATCCTTTCTCTTCTATAAATTGGGCCTTCTTGGCCATTATTTGTATCTCTCTTCTTGGGTATGGTGAATCCCAAATAAAATTTTACCTTGAAGAAATAAATACAAATGTTTTACCTCATTCAAAGATTGCATTAAGTGTACATGCTTGGTATTAGTTTTGTGCAAGTGTAATTTCCTTTACCTTCACATGTTGATTCCATTGGTATCTAGTGTATTGTATTTTCCTTCTTGTAGGTCAACAAGAAGTTTCTAAAGATAATGTAGGTGTAAGTGAGTATGCTACTCAATAGAGTCTATTATAATTCTTATTGTTTGGTTTCTCTTACCTTATGTCATCTACAAGACCCCATGTTGAAACACTGATGTGAGGGGGGAGATTGATGTTGAATGAAGTGTATCTGCTATTTGTCATTAGTTTCAAGTATATGTCAAAGATAAGAGTAGAGCATAATATTTTTGGTGCATCACCTCTAGTAGAATAGGTTTATTTTTAATTATTCAAACCCTTTTCATCCCCCCTAAGTTGTTATTAGTAGGAACATGATCTTCAATGATGCATCAAGGGGAGCTAGCCCCTAATGTAGAGATCCACCCCTAATAGGGATACCCACAGGCCTACGGTGCTTCCATTGTGTCACTTGAGTGAGGAGAAGTTTATTTTATCTCCTCATTAGGTGCATTCAAGTGATAATAATACCTTCTTTAGAAATTATGTGTTCTAACAACTTTCCTTCAATCACACCAAAAATAGATTTATTTGGATTTAAAGAAATTCCAAACTTTTTACATTTTGTGAATACTTCACGAAGATGATATAAATGATTTTTTTCTTTTCTTGGAATGAACAATAAGATCATCTAAATATACTTGAATTATAATTCATATTAAATTATTGAAATCAACATGCATAACCCTTTGAAAAGTGGCTCCTACATTCATTAAATCAAAAGGCATTCAATTGTAAGCAAAAGTACCTCTAAAAGTAGTGAAAGTGTTTGTGTGTCTATCATCATGATTCACAAAGATTTGATTATAACCTGAAAACCCATATAATAAATACATCATTTTAGATCCTGTAACCTATTGTAAAATATGATCTATGTTACGTAGAGGAAAATTATCTTTTATACTTGATTTATTTAAATCTCTAAAATATACACAAAGTCTAATATCACCATTTTTATTCCTAATCAGTACTAGATTATCTACCTATTCAGAATATGTTACAGAAAAAATGACACGAGTATCAATCATTTTATCTAACTCTTTATTAATGGTTTCTTCTAACAAAGGACTGATTATTTATATTTTCCACTTGACAAGTTTGATACCAAGTTTAATAGGAATGTCATGTTTAATAATACTAGTATCATAACCCTTAAGATCCTTGTAAGACCAAGCAAAGATATCAATAAATTCTTTAAACAATTTTATGAGCTTGACTTTTTCATTTTCAATCACTTGAATTTCTAAATAAACATATTTAAGATCTTCCGTAGTGCTTAAATTTATGGGAGTGGTCTCATCTATGATTTTTATTGATGGCTCTTCTATTCTAGAGATCTTTTGCTAATCATTGGGTGAAAACATAGATTCTAAGCTTACTAAACTAATTGGCAATTTGTTAGTACTTAGCTATAAATAATCTCTACAATTAAGTACATAGTCATCATGATCAAAGTAATTGTCTTTAAGAAATAAATCTATATGCTCATCATAACTAAACACTGGCCAACTATCATTCATATCAAGAATCTTTAGATGAAAAATTTGAACTAAAGGAAAATCAATCATGGGTTCAATTTCACTCAAAGTTTGATTAGAAGTATAGACTACAAGTTTATCAGCTCTTACATTGAATTCTCTAAGAATATGTGTAATATTGAAAGATTCAAATTATTTAATTAAGGACCACACTTTTGTGTATAATGATTTAAATGGATATAATTGGTTTTATATATTTTATGAACTTATCTCACTACCAATTTTGAATCTCCAAAAACTTCTAAATATTTAACATTCAATTTTATGGACTTTTCTAATCCTAAACATAATGCTTCAAATTATGATGTCTAATTAGTATTTTCAAAAGATAATTTGAAATCATAATGAAAATTTTTGCCAATAAGATATATGAGACAAATACCAGTACCACTATCATGATGAGAGCAATCCCCATCAAAGTAAAGAGACCATAAAATGTTTCTTTTAAAAATTTATTCATGTTGATTTTCTGGTCCATCTACATTCTACAACTCATAAGTTTCAATATCAGTTTCAATGTAAGAAATATTAGAAGAAGAAGGTGATTCAATTGGAGTACCAAAAAAATCTTCTCTTAATAAATGCAATCTCATTATTAATTAAAACCTAAGTTATTTGTTTACCAACAAAATATCTAATTGATTTAGACCAATCCCTACCTAACATCATTACATAATTACTAAGAATATTTAAGACAAATATAAGTCATACACCTAATACATTCATCCTACACAATATTAATAACCATGTCATGAAACTTACCATAGCTTTTTGTTTGTCTAGCATCAAAACTAGTAAGTTTCATAGTATCTACTTCATAAGAGATACTTAATTGATCAACAATGCATTTAGGAATGATATTATTTGAAGCACCCATGTCTAGAATATAATTATGAATTACTTTATTTCCAAACTTAACTATGACATAGAAAAGAGATATATAATCAATAGGGGTCAAAATGTTGAGCATATATATGTTCAAAATTATTTTCCTCTTATAAACTTACATCAGCTCTTAGATTTTTAACTGCTTCATTTATCTATCTAATTATCTAAGAAGACTAGAAAATTATAGCAGAGAAAATTTAGCTTTAATTATATATAAATCATCAATTATATTATAAGCTTTAGCATCAATTTGTCTTAAATTCTTTGATTTATAATGTTGATGCTGAGCATTATTATATCCAGTTGCAAAAGGATTACTTTGAGTAGCATTATCATTAGAATTATTAACATTATTTTGAGTTGTTTTAATTTTATCATCTAAATGAGGTTTATTATTAGTTGATTTACTCTTATGTGGAGAATTATAATATTTATTCCTAGTGTTTATAACATAAAAATTCTCATTTTTTGAAGAATCGTCAAGAGTGTTTATATTATAAGTTAAATCTTCAGTTATTTTATCTTTTCTTTGAAAACGATACTTTTTAAACTTAATGATAGCTTGACATGTTTCACGATTATGATTAAGTTTACACACATTGCAATAATAAGTAATATCATCATCTATCATGACTTTATATTAAGAATAATGTTTATCATTTAGCTATCTTTTAACAATGACCAATTCATTGTCTAAATTTTGTAGTGCTTTCAATATTTTTGCATTATCTAAATTTAAGCCTATAATAGACCTATCTTTAAAACCTACACGCTTAATTTTTTTCATAATCAATACATAATCTTATGGTTTCATCATATTGATTAATATCTTTATCTTTCAAATCTATATTTTGTTTCAAAGGTAAAGCATTGCAAGATAAAAAATAGACAACTTCTTTGAAGATCTAAGGTCATTTGAAATTTTTTGACGTAACTTGGTAAATCTAGAAACAAAATGATACATGGTTTCATCAAGATCCAAAGAAATATTTGAAATATCATTAACTAAAACAAAATCTTCTTTGAATTTACCAAAAGATAACTCTACCCAATCTTCTACATCTCTCTAATTATCAATAACTTTTGTAAGCATACTAACAAATGCTTGATAATCTTTTCCTTCTAAAGTTTGTGCAAAAAATATTAAACAAATATTTTCACTAGTTATCCCAAGAGCGACACAAACTAACAAAAAGGGTTCTAAGTGATCTTTCAAATATTCTCTAATAGCACTAGAAAAATTTGGTATGTTCAATCCCTTAATAGAAGGTAGCTTACTTGAATGATTTCTGACATTGATTCGATTTGCATAAATTAATGGTGTTATAGCTATTTGATGCTCTTTATGAGCTTCTTATTTGTCTTCACCTTCAATGAGTTCTTCCAATTCTCTATTATGTTATAGTTCATGAAGTAGATCCTCCAATCTCTATTCTTGTATTAACTATTCTCCCACTGGTTGATTTCTTACTGGTTGGTCTTTAACTGGTTTATTCCTAGCCAGTGGATTCCTTACTAGCTAATTTGCCATAGGAAGTTTCAAAAAATTCTACCTAAAAAGAGTGATTATTTTGAACCTAATTTTTTTGATTTAATTTCATATTTTACAAAGTGGTTTTAGTAGGCATAATAAAATCATCAAATAGAAATGAATCAAAAATAAAATGAGTTCTAGGCTTAGGATTATCAGCTAAAACTCGATTTCTATCTTCTTGAATTCTCTTATGCAAGTTTAAAATGTCATATTAAGTTTCATGTGTAAGATTTGAATACCAATCAATTTTAAATTTAATAATCTCTTCTTCTTGATTTCTAACTTCAATAACTTGATAAAGACTTTTAAGATGATTATACCAAGTGTAGTGTGTTATATTTAAAGAAACATCAACTTGATTATCCTCTAAAGCTACTAAAGTTTGGATAATAGGAGGTTGTTGAGCTCTAATAACAATTAGTAAGAAGAAAACACAACATAAAACAATTTAGATTTTTGAATAATTTTTGTAGCAGATTCGTTAAATTTGTTGATGATAAAAATTATAAAATCAATGAATCAACCCTTTCGCCTATCATGAAGGTCAAGTTGGAATCATACTAGTCTAATCATAGGGGTTCTAAAGGCTTATCTAAGATCCTAAAGGTGTAAAGGGGTTTTTATTATAAATTATGAAAAATAATCAATAAGTTATCAAATAACTTATTCCATTATAACAATCACAAATCTATTTATTGAATTAAGAATCAGTTAAGATATAAATCTATAATCTACTCTATATGACAGGGAAAACCTATTAGTTAGATAGTATTTTGAAGAATAAAAACTTGATTTTATAATATATATGTATATTTAATTGATATCTTCACTTTTTGTTTATATTGTTTTCAAATTAACCTTAAAGAAGATCAAATTAAAAGAGAAAGACCAAATCAGAAAGAGAGACAAACATGTAAGCAAAAGAAAAAACAAACTATAAACAACTAATAACAAAGTAAACATCTAATCCTATACAAAAGAGAAATAAAACTAGAACAAAAAATGAACTAAGAAAACAATCTAAAAAAATGAGAACTTCAACTAACATAGAAGAAACTAATGCAAGAAACAAATTAAAAGATCTAAAAATAAGGGAACTAGAATATTTAATTAGAAAACTATTCTAAAGAAACTAATTGAAGACAACTAAGATTGGAAACCAAGATTAAAACTAAAGGAAGATAATTGTAAAACTTATGAAATAAAAATAAATAATAAATCTAAAATGAAACAAACCTATAGCTTATTAGACTAAATAAAGGAAACTAAAGACTAAAATAAAAATTAAATTTAAACTAAGAACAATATGCTAAACAAAAAATTATAGTAAACTATTTAATAGGATGGAAGGTAAAACTGATTCAAATAAACAAGAAAGTAAATATTAAATTAAATTTAAGAAGAAACTAGATAAGAAATATTAAGAAACTTAAACAGAAAAAGATAACAAAATCAAAGACATAAATAACTTAGAATCTAACTAAATAAAACTAGATAAACTAAACCAAAGATATAAGACAATATCAAATAATAAGTTAGAAAATAAAAAATGAGAAACTATTAAAACTAGGTTGAAACAAATATTAATCTAAATATCTAAAATTAATCTAAGTAAAATTAAAAAAATCTCAAGATAAATCTATAACAATCAAAGAAAAAAGGAGCAACAAATAGAACTAATCTAAGAACTAAAAAACAAAATAAACTAAACTAATTATAACAGAAAAGATAATAGATTAAAACTATATCTAACAAAAGAAACTAGATTTAGAAGAAATCTAAAGGTTCTATTTATATTAAAGTAAGAGTCAATAATTACAAAAGATGTACAAGTCTCAAGATGAGATTTGTCTTAGCATAAAAAGGTAAATTCCAATGAAAAAACCAACATCCTTTCTTTACAAAACTTGGAATGATAACTTTGTAATCAAATAGATAAATGAAGTGTCGCAGAAAAGCAAAATGATAACCATTGTTCAAGTTGAATACTTTAAATCTGCATATAGGACTACAAATAGAAATCATCAAAAGATATTAAACTTATCAAACTTCAGATAATCAATAATAGATGATAAATATAATTGGATTTACATGTGTTGCGTAAGTGATTACTCAACGGTCAGATAAAGTACCATTGGGTCTATCTACAAAAGTTGTACTATCTCAGAAAAGTTGCATATAAAAAAGAGATAAATTATGGACTTCATAAAATACTTAAGTCTTCAATACCTATTGTGCTTTTATCTTCAAATGAATGATTGATCTCTTATTATACCTTCAACTCAGTTGTGAAATAAGTTATAACTAAATTTAGTTAGTTATTAGTTAATGTATACTAATTAACTTTTAACAAAGTCAATTAATTAGCTAAATTTAGTTAAGGATAGATTTAATTAAGACTTTAAAAGTCTTAATTTTATCAAGATATTAAAATAATAAACTTAAGGTACTAAACCTTAACAGGTGGGGACCCATATTAGTTAATAATATAGTAAAATACACACTAATCATAAAATAATAAATCAAATTTGATAAATTCTACTTATGTTTATACCATAAAGCATTTTAATTAATATTAAGCATATATAATTATATCAAAAAATCCAAAATCACTGTATATACTCAAATTTACCAAAATTATCAAGTTTGAAGTATCATAGTGTCAAATCAAAATATCAAGTTATGCATGTAAAAGTTCAACACTAAAAAAAATCATCTTGTGGATAGCCAATAGTCATCCAAATATGATAGCACTTCAATCACTTGTTTGTCCTACTCATAAAGACAAATGTTATACTCCATCTCATTTGTGGGAAAAGGTAGTAATCTAGTTCTTGAGTTAGATGTGCTATCATCAACTTCTAGCTTGATTCTTTTTATCAGTCTCACCTTTTTAGGTGCTTTAGGTTCAGTTCTTTTCAACAGTGTGAACTAGAATTTCTATGGTTTTATTTATGTTGACATACCTTTGTCCTCCCAAACCTAGTCTCTCAATCCTCACAAGAGGTTCACTATGGGCACATAACAAATTCAACCTTCTACATTTCCTACCAAGGTTTGCTTTAGATGGGGTAGGTGTATATGAGAGAGTAGCCATCTTCCTAAAATATTTGGCATTGGTTATCTCCACTTCAAGCTAATTAGGCTAATTAACAAGTAACTAATTGGTAGATAATAGTTCATCAATAGGTTCACCTCTAAAATTAGGGGGATGTAGTGGCAATAAATGAGGATCATGTTTTAGGTGATGAGAAGAGCTACTTTGGGAGTGTGTACAAGCTCCAAATCTATTGCCATAAAAACCCTTATGATCTCTACATCCCTTATTAACTAGGTTAACAGGCAGTTTATTCAACATATTCAAAAACTATGGGTCATAAGCATCAAAGTGAATAGACAATCTTGTGCCCCTATGGAAAATAAACCCAAAATGCCCAATATGAAACTTAGCCCTATTAAGACCTATGTTATGCCCTGATTGATTGCCATTTTGATTGGGATTTTCCCCATCCTCCATCATTTTTATTCCCTAGAAGTTGGTCCCACCTAGAGATATTGAATAGTTTGAAATATAGAAACAAAAACTAAGTTTGGAAATAAAATTCCAAAGGAAAACTATACAATGAAACTAAAAACTATACTATACTGAAACCACTATACTATATCTAAGTTCAGAATATATTTAATATCAAACATAAAATTCTGATATCAATCCTTAGCAAATTTTAATCCCAATATCTATCTTTAAATAAAAATTCAAAACCTCATTGTTGAGATAAAATTTCAAATGTAACTTCATGTTTACAAAACTTAAAATCCACACACACACACACACACACACACACACAGACATTATCATTATTATTCTATCACAACCAACTAATTTAACCTAATATTTTGAAAAAACAATTGAAATTCCAAAATGACCTCAATAATGCTAATATTCACATATATATGCATGAGTCCACCAACTCAAAAATGCATGCAAACAAATTTACATAAGTGTATTTGATGTAAACTATCAAATTCATGTAGAAACATTTCTCCATTCCCTAGCCACTTCATGATGTCTAATATATTCAAAATATCAAATTGAAATGTCTATTACCATTTTTAAATGATTTACCTTTCCATATACATGAATGCTTATTCAAATATTTGAGACATAAATCTTGACCTTGTTACCAGCTTCAACAAAGGTATATACATGTTTATTGCTCTATAAAATTCCAAAACTAAGACCCAAAACCTTTGTGCATGATGATAACTATAAATAATTTAATATTTCTTGATATTTTCATATCATGTCATTTCGTAAAACCCAAAAGGAAAGCAACTGTAAACTAAGAAGGATCTCCAAATGCATGTCATGTATGAAACCTTAACTTTCAAAATTTAAGCATGATAAAACTTCAACATTTTGCATGTAACCAAAGCATGATCTCTCATACTCAAGCAAACAAATCTAACTTTCATATACCCAAAAATTAAAATAATATGTTGTGTAAATATAGACACTATCATAACAAAAATTCCTTCAAAATAGGTTTTGCACATAAAATTTTGAAGATACAAAATCAAATCCTATATTTTCAATACTAAACTAAACCTAAAATTATCATTTGTTTCTCAAAATAACCTCAAATTTCATTACACAGAACCCTATTATTTATGAAAAGTAATATATTCCAAACTTCAAAACCAGAAAACCAACTGCTTATAAATATTAAAACTCCTTTCTAAATTTTCTTTAAAGCTTACTCAAATATGCATGTGTTTACATAAATTCCAATAAACCTTCTTATTCTTTATTCATGACTACATGCACATACTTTCAAAAAATCAAATCATGCAACCAATGAAAATTAACTTGTATGTATATCATCATATTTCCAAAAGTCAACATGGAAACTCATATCTTCATGCAAGTTCTAAGTTTTATCATCCCAAATAAACCATGAAAGCAAATTAAAAACCTTTTCAACCATGCAAAAAACTAAAAAACCCATATTATCATCAAGATTATCACAACTTAAACTCATCTACATATGAAATAGTCACTAAAACTTAAAATATATCCATATTCTTTCATCTTAAAACAAAACTCAGAATTCTAATCTCAAAAACCATGACAACTTTATCTTTTCACATTTTCCAAATTTCATTCTTCCAAAGAATTTTTGAGATGAAACTGACAAGAAGAAATACATATTCGTACCTAGTTTCACACTCAAACTCCTGCCAATATCTTCTCTAAACCTTGCTTTGCAACTCACCAACAATCTTGTCAGAGCTCTGCTCACTTCAAGTTTGCAAATGAATAAGCAGAATGAAGAAAACCAAACCTTTTATTTCACCACCTTTCAACCATAACTGATCTAATGGTGTGCCTAGTTTCCATTGGTTTTTATTAAATTTAACATACTTATCAATCCTTCTAAGTCATTTCATCAATCCTAACAAATCTAACAACAAACTAGTCTTCATACTAAACACCTTGCTAAGTTCCATCAACTGAGGAGATTGGTTGGTTATAAATTCTCAATTACCACCAAATCATCAAACAATCCCAAATAATACAAACTCACTTAAATTCATTTGCCAACTCACCTTACCCACAATCTAATCTGCCATGTATTTTTTAGCTCAACAGGTGCTTGCTTCATCACCCATCAAAGGGTCTTATCATTTATATGTTTCATAACACCATCAACATTACTGATTAAATTAAACAAATGACCAAGGTCCTTATAATTATTTTAGCCAATATTTTTGTTTTGTAAATGCACCAAGTGTATTAACCAAGCTAAACCTTGAAAATGGTCCTCAATACTTATGATTAATGGTAGGTCCATGACAACTCACATAATGCACACCATATGATATAGTCCTAAAAATTAAAAATATATCATGAATGCTAAGATAGGTTGCCATTTACACAATTTAATATGAATGTAACCTTATGACAAATGAAGTTATCTTTCCTCATTTTCTAATAAAATGATCATCATTAAAGAAAACTAAACTTTTCTCAAGGAATTTGAATGTTGTAACTCTTCCATTAATCAAAAGGTACATTAAATGAAAAATATGCTCTGAAACCATGATCACCAAATTGATCATTAACTTGAATTTTATAAAAACTAAACATTAATATACCAATTATGATTTTGTGAACTGAGCCATGCGCTAGATTGAAAAATAAACTAGATTGTTATAATAGTATGAACAACTACTGAACTATCCAAAGCATATCAACATATCAAGTAGAAAATAAAATGAACAGTACATTTTCAAAACTATCTTTTGATTGAACCAATTTTGAATTATAGCATCATATTACCACTTACTATCTTAATCATAAATCAAAGCTACTCATGAAGATCAAAATATCACCATAGATCGTCAAAAATGGTTGAGAGCTGAAAATCAAGCATAAACTGAAACTATCAAAGTGTGTTGAACTTGATAAGTAGAATAACTAATCACATCTATATTCACATATGGATATTTTATTCATTTATCCACTGTGCTCTTTGAAACCACTTAAAACATAAATCAAAGCTATCAACAAATCAATATAATTTCATAATCAAATATGCATCTACAAATACTATCAATCAATAGGGTCCCTAACATAGTTTTAGGCTTTACAATAGGGTCATCTCTATGACAACAAGTACAGACTTTTTTTTTGAAACATTTAGGAGGGTGTGGAAAATGGGCATAACAGGTGGTCAAATCAAGCTTCATAGAGAATTGAAAGTTTATGGTTCTCAAGTTATTCAAGTTTTTGTCTTGTTGGAGGCCTAATTGGGTAGTTGGTTTATGAAGGAAATATACTACAAAGGATGGGCTAGTTGTTTAAAATTGGTGTACTCAAGGGGGAATATGAGATTATTCTAGATATGGATTTTTAGGTCTTGAAGTTATGTCTACATAAACTTGTGGGTTGTGCAAGTTCCATGTAGGGCTACAAGAGGATTAATCAAGGCTAATGATAAGAATAGTGATTTTGTTCATTTTCTCCAAAATAGAAAAGAATGAATGTTTAAAGGTTATATCTCAAGTTGGTTTAGATCATGTTTCCCTAGTGATAAGTGGTATTATGCTCTATTGGTGGTCATGCAAGTGTCTTGAGAAAGAAGGCTAGTAAGCTTGTGTGGTGGTTATTCATAGTGTGTGGAGATTTGAAGATGCCTAAAAGGAGAAATGGTTCAAAGATATTAGGGGGAGTAGTTATTATATGTTTCTTGGTGAGATAAATCAGATTTTAGTGTTTTGTGTGTTCTTTCTTCATTGGTTGTAGTGTTTGGTTGAAGAGAGTATTGATATGGAACAAGAGGAAGTTGTCAAGACAAGTAGAAGTAGGCTCAAGGTAAAGGGGAGTTTTTATAATTTTTTTAAGATGGTCCTTTCCTATTTATGTTATTTTGAGGTCCTTAGGATTATTTGGTGCCCACTTTGTCATTTTGCCAAAGGGGGAGAAAGTCTATGTTGTGTGAGTGCTTGAAGAGAGAGAAGGTGAGTTGTATATTATTATAAATGATGTTTATTGACATCAATGACAAAGAGGGAGATTATTGGAGTATTGTAAATGATGTCATGGTGATATAATAGAGGTGTCACTATGAGTGGATAAATTTATTTGATATCCTAAATAATAATGGGAAAGTGTGCAATGTGCTTGTCCTTATGTGCTTGTAGTATGTTTGGTTGATATTCAATTTTGGCATGATTAGTGCTATTCAGGGATGTGTATGGTGATTGAAACCTATGAAAAAGGTCCCTAAGAAGTTGTATATGATTTGAGATCTTGTGTGCATAAGTGGAATTCATCTAGTTGTCCATAGTTTTCATCTAGATAGTTTGGGTCTAGTGCTAGAAAGAGTCGAGTAAGCAGTTTGATGATGGAATTTCTTACACGTGTGGATGTTTTATGAGAAGGTGATCATATGGGTTTTTGTCACTTTTGGACCTTGTTTATTTTCACTAATTTTTAGATCATGTGATGAAGCATATCAAAATATATTCTTATGCAAAGTGGGCTCCCAGGCAGTTCTACTATGTTTTTTCATACTTAGCCATTTTTGTAATGTGGCAAGAAGAGACGAGAGAGAATGTTGATGTTATTATTTATTACACATATAAAGGTGTCAAGAGAAATTGATCATATGAATTTTTTCAATTTTGAGCATTGATGATTTTCATTAAATTTAATATCATGCGCTAAACCATGTCAAAAGTTATACAAGAGCAAAGTTGGTCTTCCAAACAAATTCTAAGCATAGTTGGCTCTGTGACAATTTTTTTCGAGAAGGCATTTTAATGGAGTTATCTCTCACACACGTGAAGGTTTTAGGATAAATATGTCACATGGTTAGATTATCCTATGTGAGGAGTTCATCTGGTCTAAATTTGAGATCATGTGTCAAAGCATAAAAGTTATTAAGGTTTGAAAACGGCTACTCAAGCATATAGAAAGGGTCCCCATAGTCAATTTTGAAAGATTTAAATCTTGAGAAAGATTAACAATGCACATTTATCTAAGGATTCAGGAAGTAACAAGATAAAGATAGTTTTATAATGTTTAATGAATGAGTAAAGGTAAAATATAAGGATCCAACATTGAGCAGGTGATCGTACAAATTGATCAAATGGTGAGTGTTGATCATTAAAGATCTAGTTGATCCATAGAGATTGATAGAGCATGTGGAGTAAACATTATAAGTACACATGAGATGAGGTCAACATGACTAAGGTTTAACATCTGAACATTGGTGCCTATGTGTTAAAGATTGATCAAGATCGATGAAACATATTTGATCTGAGCTAAAAGTACATGAGATATGAGCATTGTTTTGAGGTTAAACTATGACCATTGCCATTTGAATATTTGAATTTGTTAAGATAAATACTAGTGTTTGGTATTTTAGCCATATATTTTGATAGAATTCAAATTTTATCATGTAATAAATAGAAAATTGGTAAACAACTCTAAGGAACATCTAGTAATATGGATTTGATGATCTAGAATTGTGTACAATCGAAGATATTGATCCCAGAAGTTGACTGTGTGTTCATGGTGTGTTCTGCAAGTGACTCAGAGGGATTTATGAGCTTGTGTTGATGTTATCTCAATGTCTCATGATGACTTATCTATTGAGGATTGTTGTAGACTCTATGAGGATGATCTATGTGTATTTTTGAGGTGTGATCAATCTATCTTGAGTATGAATAATGCTTAATAATTTTACTATGTGTTCATTTATGATGTTCCTTTAAACTAGTCAGTGTTTGAGTTATTTAAGCATACATAAAGGTGAGAAAATATGGTTTTGGTCATTTAAGTATGTAAAAAAGGGCATAAAGAGTGGATCCATAATTTTAGAAGTGTTCCTATGTTCTTAGTTTGTTTAATGATGTGCTAAATGGGTGAATAGGTCTCCATGAGACCTATATGAGATACAAGGAACTTATTAAAAGTTGTAGCTACTTAAGGGCGACCCACAATTTCTTTGGCTAACCTATGATGATTGTATTGAGCTATGTCTTCATATGATAAATGTATTAAAGGTTAAGACATGCCTAATGGATGACCAAGATGGTGATGATCATGATTTATCTACAAATAGTGAGACCAAATGTGTTGAATTCTAGACTTATAAGACATGAATAAGGTAGTGTGAATGTGGTTCCAAGTGAAGGAGATAGCATTTGAAAAAGAAGGTACAATTCAATGAGGACTAGTAGAGAGTGAAGGGGATTAAACATTATTGTCTGAGCAAGGTGATGAAGATGACAAGATATGTCATTGGACCTAATAATCCTAGAATAGGCATAGTGGGTAAGACTTGAAGAGACTTGTATGTGAAAAAGTTGGATAACGAAGGAAAGTAGAGGAGAGTGAGAGTTCTCATCTATTGGATTGATGATCATAGAAGATTAATAACTATGTGTATGATCTATAGGTCATGTTTATGATAAAAATATAGTGTTCTTATAGTTTGAAGTTGTGTGAAGAGATCTAAGTGTGCATATGAGGACTGTTTGAGTGAAGAAGGAGAGATATTGTGACATGCTTATGTGAGAGGCCTATATGAGTTAGAGAGAAATTTTGTGTAGTTGTTAGATAATTAGAGGTCCATAATCAGGTGATAAAAACATTAGTTCTAAGGTGGAAGTTTTCTTTTCAAGGAGGGTCTAAAGGACTTGATCTTCTTTAGGGGTAGTTTCTCCTTGTGAAATAAGGTTCCAATAAATACCTTTAGTCAGAAGGACTTGATCAAGGTTATAAGTCAGAAGGACTTCATAAAATAGATGGTTATAAGGACTTGATCATCTTAGGATAAAGTGATCCTTGTGGAACTATTATCTCACTAAGGGCCTTAGGTTAGAAGGACTTAACCAAGGTTTTTGATCAAAAGCACTTGATCAGTATCTTATTTGTGATCATCTTATAAGACATTAATCCATGTGTTTATAGACTTGAGAATGGATTTTATTCCCCAATAGGGTTTCCCATGTATAGCTTGTGTTGTGTGTGTGATCTTGTATTATGTTCATTATTCACTACTATGAATGATATGTATGCTTCATGAATGATTATATTGAATGCTTAAGTTTTTACAAGGGTTTAGAAACTAAATTAGATTGTTTGTCATGATTTATTCACACCCTCCATCTCAATGTATTTTACCTCTATAAACTGGTATTAGAGGGGTCCTATAGAGGAAACATAATATCTTGAAGGTGATCCTAAGTAGGAACAAAGATGACTAAGAAGTTGAAGAAATAAAATCAATAATGGAAGGTTATGATCAAGGCACTTGAAGAATAGATATGTACTTTGAAGAAAGATAATAAGAGGATGAGAATGTTATAAATGATCTCAAGGTTAAATTAGTAGATGCCAAGATAATTTTGTGTTTAAATGAAAATTAAATCATGTTTGATAAATAATCTTGTCATAACAATAGAGAAGATGATAGCAAGGAAGAAGAAGTTGATCTAGAATCTGAGCTCATAAGTACACTTGATGAATTGAAGGAGCAAAAGAAGAGGAATCACAAGATAAAAAAATATGAGAAAAGGTATTGAAGCACAAGTTATTTCTTTTGAGGGAAGTTTGATAGAGAAAGCATGTAGAATAAAGGATGCCATGGTTAAAGAAGATAAGAGTGATAAGGAGACTATCCAAGTTCTCAGAGGTTAGTTAATGCTTGAAATTTCAAGTGTAAAAGCTAAAGAGGATGAGAGAATTCAATTGAAAACCATGCCAGGTTTATTGATGAATGAGCATAAGCAATTTTTTGTCAATATAAACAAAGCTCGAATAAGATCAAAATAAATTAGGTTAGGTTAAGAGCAATGAAAGAAGATAAGTTAGACAACCAAATGCTTCAAGGTATGCTATTTTATTTCATGGTCATTGTTATATTTGTAATAGGTATGGTCATAGAGCTAAGGATTGTCGAATGAGGTTAGTCAAGTATATAATTTCATAGAACTATGATAGGATTCTTTGGCCAAAGATTGTTCATAATTCAAATCTATCAAAAGGTATGAATGAAGTTATTTGTTTTAGTTGTCATAAGAGTGGACATATTTCTAGATTTTATCCAAATGGTGTTAAGATGTTTTCAAGATATAGATCTCCTATAAGGTTTGATAAAGGAAAAAATAAGGTATGGAAACCAAAGATAATCATTACCAATTATTCTAGTCATAAGGATGATAAGAAAGTTAATCTTCAAGGTTATGTTGTAGATCAGTCTAAACTCAAAGGTCAAGTTGGCAAGCTAGCTGTAGAAGATGAGAAGAGTCAAACTATGGTATGGAGACTTGAGGCATTAAAGACTAAGGAGACTAATCCTATTATGTCAAAGAGTCTTGATGGATTCATTACCAATGTGGAAAAGGGATCAAAAGTGAAGGAAAGTTGAGAGTTTTTGTTGTCAGCATTTGTTGACAAGTATAAAATAAAGAATAAGTCATCTATCTAGATAAAAAAGGAAAAACAAAAGTCAATTCAGTTCAAGCTCAAGGAGAAAGCCAAGGTGTTGATTGAGGCTAGTTCTAGGCCTAAGAAGAAGAAGAAGAAGAAGAACTATCAATATCAAAATACCAAGTTGTAAAAGTAATATGAATAGCTGTGGGTAACTCCTTGTTTCACATTGATCTAGGACATTATGGATAAAGGTGTCTGTATCTAGACTTCAAGGAGACACTTATTAGTCAGAGAAAGTTTGGTGGCTATCAGATATTGTTTGATATACTGGTATGAAAACAAGTTATGTTTGTGCATTCCTTTTATATATCTTTTGTTGACGTAAATAAGCTTTTGAAGAATATTAATGGTCCTATCTTGAGGATTTAGATTGTTTGTCATGGTTTAGATGCTTTGGTATAAAGGTGAGTATTAAATATCTATTTGCATATTAGTTTGTGGTAGATACCAGGTGAGTCTATAAGTTGAAGGTCTATCTTCTATGTTTTTTTGTCTTAGATCTTGCTAATCTTATTAAAGGCTTGTTGAATGGCTGTGTATGCCATGGAAGTTCATAGTGTTCTAAAGATGAGGTTTATTTATGTGATTATTGACTATGGTTGGATAGTATTTGAAGACTTGTTTAAAATGTCATGTTACTAATGAAGGATGAAGTTATTGGGAGCTTATTAATTGGTCAAGTCCTAGGATCAGAGGAATGAGTAGATGAATCTGAGAAAGAAGGTGTAGAGAAGTAAGTTTGTGTGATCAATATGATATTACCAATTAGATAAGGTCTTTGGTTAAGGGGGAGAAATAAGTTCATGTGTTTTCTCCAGAGGTCTATGAAGGAGTTATGTAGGGTTAGATTGGGTGGTTCTAGGTGGCTTAATAAGTTTGATGCATTATCAAAAAGTGTTTGGTGCTTAGAAAGGTTTGTGCATTTATTTGTGATGTGATCCATTTGTTTTTTGGTTTGATGGTATGTTGAAGGTAAATTTAAGATTTTTGAGTGCTCTTAGTTTTCTCAATTTTGGATTAAGGGCAATGAGGCCTAAAATGGGTTATAGGAAGTCTATTTTCCCAATAGTGTGGAAGTTTAAATTTTGGTCTAGAAGTGTGTTATAACTATCTCTAGGTGTGCAAGAAGTTTCAAAGGTGTGTGTTGACTAGAAGGAGGTTTGTTGACTTTATTTAATTTAAGATTCTAAGGTTTTGGGATATGCTATAAAAATGGTTTTCTTTGAAAATTGAGATCTAAGGCTTCTTAATATGTTGAATGGGATAAATGGGTGGTCAAATCAAGATTCATAGAGAATTGAAAGTTTGTGGTTCTCAAGTTATTCAAGTTTTTGTCTTGTTAGAAGCCTAATTGGGTAGTTAGTTTATGAAGGAAGTATATTGTAGAGGATGATATAGTTGCATAAAATTGGTGTACTCAATGGGGAATATGAGATTTTTCTATATATGAAGTTTTAGGTCTTGAAGTTGTGTCTACATAAAGTTGTGGGCTATACAAGTTTCATGTAGGGCTACAAGAGGACTAGATAGGCCTAGTGAGAAGAAGAGTACTTTTGTTTAGTTTCTCCAAAAGAGAAAAGCATAAATATTTTAAGGTGAGTTACCAAGTTGGTTTAGAACATGTTTTATTATTGATGAGTGGTATTATGGTTTGTTGGTGGTCATGGAAGTGTCTTGAGAAAGAAAGCTCTTAATCTTATGTGGTGGTTTTTCATAGTGTGTGGAGATCTGAAGATTATCTAAAGGTGAAATGGTTTAGAGATATTAGGGGGATTCACTTTCATATTTTTTTTGGTGGTATCCATCATATTTTAGTGTTTTATGTGTTCTTTATTCAATGGTTGTAGTGTTTGGTTGAAGAGAATATTGATATAGAGTAAGAGGAAGTTGGCAAGACAAGCATAACTAAGCTCAAGGTAAGGGATTTTTTTTATCATTTTATAAGATGGCACTTTCCTATTTATGTTATTTTCAAGTCCTCAGGATCATTTGGTGCCCAATTTGTCATTGTGTCAAAGGGGGAGAAAGTTTCTATTAAGGGAGTGCTTGAAGAGAGTGAAGGTGAGCTATATATTACTATATATGATGTTTGTTGACATTAATGACAAAGAGAGATATTGTTGGAGTATTGTAAATGATGTCATGGTGATTTCATGGAGGTATCTATGTAGTGGATGAAGTGATTTTATAGCCTAAATAACAATGACAAAGTGTGCAATGTGTTTATCCTAGTATGTTTGGTTGATCTTTAGTTTTGTCATGATTAGAGATGTTCAGGGATGTGTATGGTGATTAGAACCTATGAAAAAGGTCCCTCAGATGTTATATATGATTTGAAAGTTTATGTGCATAAGTGGAATTCATCGATTTTTCCATAGTTTTCATCTAGATAGTTTGGGTCTAGTGCCAAAAAGAACCAAGTAAGCAGTTTGATGATGAAATATCTCACATGTGTGGATGTTTCAAGAGAAGGTGATCATATGGGTTTGTTCAATTTTGGACCTAGTTTATTTATTATAATTTTTATATAATGTGATAAAGTGCATCAAAATATATTCTTATGTA
This sequence comes from Torreya grandis, assembly GCA_037957365.1. Classification (NCBI taxonomy): domain Eukaryota; kingdom Viridiplantae; phylum Streptophyta; class Pinopsida; order Cupressales; family Taxaceae; genus Torreya; species Torreya grandis. The sequence continues at coordinate 3,987,048 of JARHVA010000034.1, forward strand.
AAGTTGGGCTCCTAGGTAGTTCTACTGTGTTTTTCAATACTTAGACATTTTTACAATGTGGCAAGAAGAGCCAAGTGAGCATTTTGATGGTATTATATCTTGCTCGTATGAAGGTGTCAAGAGAAACTAATCATATGGGTTTGTTTAATTTTGAGCATATATGATTTATGATAATTTTAATATCATGTGATAAATCATGACAAAAATTATGCAGGAGAAAAGTTGGTCTCCTAATCAAATTATAAGCATAGTTGGCTCTATGACAAATTTTTTTGATAAGGCTTTTTAATGGAATTATATCTCACACATGTGAATGTTTTAATATTATTATGTTACATGGTTTGATTCTCATATGTGAGGATATCATCTAGTCCAAATTTGAGATTATGTGTCTAAGCATAGAAGAATTTATTAAGGTTCAAAAATGGCTACTCAGGCATTTGGAAAGGGTTCCCATAGTCAATTTTGAAAGAGTTAAAGCTTGAGCTAGATTTATGGTGCACATTGATCCAAGGATTCATGAATTAGTGAGATGAAGACAAGTGAATAATGTTTGATGAATAATCAAATTTATAGGATAAGGATCCAATGATGAGTAGGAGATCATATAGATTGTTTAAACGGTAAGCGTTGATCATTAAAGACCTGGTTGATCTGCAGAGATCAATGAAGCAATTGGAGTCAACATTATAAGAATGCACAAGATGAGGGCAATGTGACTAAGTTTAACATTTGATAATTGGTGACTATGTGTTAAATATCAATCAAGATTTATGGATTGTATTTGATCAAAGCTAAGAGGACATGATATGTGAGTATTGTGTTCATGGTTTAACTATGACCATTTCCATTTGAATATTTGAATTTGCTAATGGAAATCATATTGTCTAGTCTTTGGGGCATATCTTTTGATAGAAGTAGAATTTACTCATGTAATAAAAAGTAAAGTGGTAAAGAACTCCAAGGTACATCTATTAATATAGCTTTGAAGATCTATAATTATTTGTAGTCAAAGATATTAAGCCTATAAGTTGACTATGTGTTCGTGATGTTTTTTCAACAAGTGACCCCAAAAGGATGTATGAGCTTGTGTTGATGTTATTTCAATATATCATGATGGATTAGCTATTAAGGAGTTTTGTAGACTCCATGAGGATGATTTGTATGGATTTTTAAGGTGTAATCAATCTATATTGAGTATGAAAAATACTTAAGAAGTTAATTGTGTGTTTGTTCATGATGTGCCTATACATTAGGTCAGTGTTTGAGTTTTTTGAGCATATACAAAGGTGAGAAATGTTTACTTTGATCATCTAATGATGCCAAATGGGGCATAAAGAATGGATCCATGCTTTTAGAAGTGTTCCTATGTTCTTAGTTTGTTTGATGATGTGCTAAATGGGTGGATAGGTCTCTATAAGACCTATAATAGCTATAAGGGCCTTATTAAAAGGTGTAGTTACTCAAGGTTGACCCATATATTCTTTGGCTAACCTATGGAGATTGTATTGAGATCTGTCTTCATATGATAGATGTGTTAATGGTTAATACATGACTAATAGATGACCAAGATGGTGATGATCATGATTTATCTATAAATAATGAAACCAAATGTGTTGGTTTCTATACTTGTAAGAGTTGAATAAGAGACTGTGAATGTGGTGCCAAGTGAAGGAGATAACCTTTTTAAGATAAGGTATAGGTCAATGAGGACCAATAGAGAGAACATAGGATCAAACATGCTTGTCTAATCAAGGTGTTGAAGATGATCACATAGGTCATTGGACCTAATAATCCTAGAAGAGGCAGAGTGGGTGAGACTTAAAGAGACTTGTATGTGAGAAAGTTGGAGAGTGAAGGAAAGCATAGGAGAGTGAGATTGCCTAACTATTGGTTCAATGAGTAGATAAGATTAAAGACTGTTTGTATGATCTATAGGTCATGTTTTTGATAATAATATAGTTTTCATGGAGTTTGAAGTTGTGTGAAGAGATTTGAGTGTGCATATGAGGATTGTTTGAGTGAATAAGGAGACAGATTGTGGCATGCCTATGTGAGAGGCCTATATGATTTAGAAAGAAAGTTTGTGCAATTATTAGAGAATCATAGGTCCATCATTAGGTGTTGAAGACATCAGTTCTAAGGTGGAAGTGTTATTTTCAAGGAGGGTTTAAAGGACTTGATCTTCCTTAGGGCTAGTTACTCCTTGTGAAATAGGGTTTCACTAAAGACTTTTGGTCAGAAGGATTTGATCAAGGTTGTAGGTTAGAAGGACTTGACTGAAGAGGTGGTCAGAAGGACTTAATCATCTTAGGGGTAGGTGATCCTTGTGGAACTACTGTTTCACTAAAGGCCTTAGGTCAGAAGAACTTGACAAAAGGTTCCTATAGAAGGACTTGATTAGTTTATTATTTGTGACCATTTTATAAGACAGTAATCTATGTGTTTACAAACTTGAGAGTGTGGGTTTTATTTCCCAAAAGGGTTTACCACGTAGATCTTGTTTTGTGTATGTGATCTTGTATTATGTTCATTGTTCACTACTATGAATGATCTATATGATTCACAAATGATTGTATTGAATGCTTAAGGTTTTGTAAGGGTTTGGAAATTGAATTGGATTATTTGCCACCACTGATTCACCCCCCCTCTTAATGGATTATAACTCTATCAAATAATAATATAGAATTTGAAACTTTGTGTTTAGATTTGGAAAATGATTTTGAAATTAATGTAAAACATTTATAAGTCTTTGAAGATTTTTAATTAGTTGTTAGACAAGTTCAAAAAAATTACAAAACTAATCAAACTCGTCTACATCATTATACTCTAAAAGGTTTGGTCTTTATTTGAACATTTTTAGGATTTCAATACCACTCATATTCTTAGAGAATATAATGATATAGATGATAAGCTTGATATTTTTGCATCTAATCTGACTCTAAGTGAGAGTGAACCAATTATAGACTTCTCTTTTTCTGAATTTTTTGACCTAAAATTCCAAATTTAGATAGTCGACCCTATTATTTTTAGTTGTGATGAACATATAGATTCATTAATTAAAGATAATTATTTTGATCATGATGATTACATATTAAATTATGGAGATTATTTGTAATTAATTACTAATAAATTAACTTCAAGTTTAATAATTTTGGAATCTATGTTTACACCTAATGATCAACCTAATATTTCTATAATGGAAGAACCTTATATAAGAATCATAGGTGAAACGATTCCTATAAACCTAATTATAAAGAAGGATTGTAAGTATATTTATTTAGGAATTTAAGTTATTGATAATGAAAAGGTTAAATTTATTAATTATTTAAAGAATTCATTGATGTGTTTGTCTAGTCATACAATGACCTTAAAGGTTATTGTTGACCAATTTTGACTTTTAGGTCAAAATAAGGAAACCCCTAGTAAAACACTTAATTTTTAGGTCTATAAATGGGTCTAATATCTTGTCATGAGGTGAATTATATGTTACTTTATGTCATTTAATGTTGTACTAGCTTTGGTCATTTGTTTCCTAGGTCCATTTATCATTTTAAGTCATTTTAAGGGTAAAAAATGGTGTATTTAATGATTTGTACAGGTTTATTGGAAAATGTGAAAGTGTAAAAGAGTTTTATAATGTGACATGTGTCCTAAGAGGTCTATAGTAACTGACATTAAAATGAAATTTTTTAGGTTACTAAAAAAAGGGTAGTTTTCTTGAAGAAAAGAGTGAGTTTGGTAGTTATATAGCCTCCTTGGGAAGTGTGACATTTGAAATATATGTAAATGTAACTCTTCAACTTATCCATGCCAAAATACACATTTTAGATCTAAAATTGACATTTTTTCTAAAAACCATTTTTCATATTTCTTGCTTTTCTTGGTAGACTAAAGTGACTTGCAGTTTTTTGATCGATACAGACAAAAAGAGTAGTTGTAATAAAAATGATTCTAAGAGATGATTCTAAACTCAGATACCTTAAAATAAATATAATAATGTATATAAATGCACCACTATGCTTAATGAACCATCTATTTGAAGTGGACTACACAAATCTACTTGCAAATCTGTGAACCCTACAGGTTTGCTTCATTTTGAGAAAATACATACAAACCAACTTCTCATATTTTATCCAAATTATGTTGGACATGTGTCATTACACCTCCCATGATTTATTTCAAGTTTTAATTTGTTTTTATTAGCTAATAACTCCAAACTCCCAGACTGGTCTATTTCTTGAGTTATGGGTAGTTTTCACCATTTTAGAAGTTTTGTGCTTTATAAATGGATTCAGGGGGTTATGATAGTTTTCTTATTATGTTTCTAATGTTTTTTTCATCCCATTTCCCTTAAATTTCATTCTTAAAAGTATGCCTCATGAAATTTACTTTCACAAAGATCATGTTGCTTGTCTAAACTATAACTGTCACTCACAACCAGTTGTGGGAAATCATATGTTTGAGACCTTTATGACATGATCACATGGGTATGTTGTAATTTTTTAGGTCTTGGTGTGTCCTCAAATGTCATATAATGATGAATCAAACCTTTAAATTACTTGTAAATAAGATGGATTGATCAGTCAAATGAATCATCTTCTCACGGACTGCCTATCCACCAAATTGCCCACCTTCAGGTGTTTTGAGCATAGATGTTTAGAGAATTTAGTGTTAAGAAATTAGGTAATGAGATCATTTTCAAGTTATAAAATTGATATAGAGTCATGATGTAATAATGTTGGAGGTGATTTATTATGATCAACTTGAAACTACATTCAAGAAAGATGAATTAGTATTCTGGGACAATCCCTACAATGGCCAAATAGAGGTTTGGGGAATTTTTTTGGAGACCTTTTAACAAATTTCTAGTGAGATTTGATGCTTAATTTTGTGGTTAAACATGATTTTATACTAGGGATAATGACTTGGAAAAATTTTAAGGGTAGATGATAAAAGGAAGGTGATATTTGTAAGCCTCAAATATACTTATAAAAACATTGATTTCCTTCAATGTTGTCTACAAGACTATGAATACAAATGAGACTTTTTCTATTAAAAATATGTTACTTGAATTTTATATCAATGGAGTGTTTCTAGATGATAAAGATAATATCCATGATTATATAAGACATATAAAATAATGTTACTTGGTATTATGACTCCCCAGGCATACCATGTCCATACATAGACTTGAAAAGATGCATCTACAACAAAGTTGAAGGTTTAAGACTGAAAGAGACTTATTATTGCATATATTAAATTTAGGTTATGTCCATGGTTTCAAAGGATGATTATAAGTTTTATCAAGGATCCAAACATCTTATGAAAAAATGTGATTGTCTTTCAATTCTCATAGACAACTATATGTGTCCTTTGTATAGAAACATCACTTACAACAAGCCCTAACCTTCTATAGCATCATTCATGACAAGTATTTGGCATGGAATGTATATCATAATTGGAAAATGGAATATGTTTTGAATGTTTAAATGGGTATCAATGGTCATGAGATATATTTTCCAAGGTAAAATGTCACTTCCAGTAGGGTCCTAAAGATAAGAGTGTCTCAGTCAACATCTAGAAATGATCAGTCTTGAATACCAATGTACATATGGTAAGGTTAACAAGGGTTTACAATTGATGGATAACATGTGAACATATACATAAAATACATGGTGATCTAAAAATATCCAAACATGATTTTTTACACTTAGATATACCTCCCTAAATCCCATTCCACCTACAGGTAGGTTATGGATAGGGTACTCCAAGCTAAGCCATGATCACTGACTTTATACAAGATGATGTTTTGGAGGGACCTAAAGAAGAGATGATATTTATATAGGCATTGTGTAAATAATATATGAAATCAATGGACCTTATCAAACTATAAACAAATGAAAAGGAACCCTAATTCACCTACAATTGCGTCTTGAAAGGAGAAATGTCTCAGTCAGAGATAACATGAGGTTCTATCCTAATTATAAAGACATTCAAGTGAGTTGTAAGGTATATAAAAGTTTTTTGAACTTAAGGATATCTATTAGATATTTTATAACTTTAAATCAAGCCTATTAGGATCTAAACAACCTACATACATGTCTAAAGGTAGAAGAATATAGTCATATTTGAACACACAGTCATCATTGGCAAGGAGTTTGAAAAGTAAGGAAATTGGAGTGTGTGGAAGGTTGAATAAGTAAATGAATATTGGTAACATTAAACATGGTAATTTTCACATCAAAAAACTCTCATCAATAAAAACCCATCATAAGGGAAGGCACTTTCAAGTGCATACTTAGTCTACATCAAAAAACCATCCATAGTCTTCTGCCTATGAACTACTTTTAGATTTTGAAGTCTTTGAGGGGAAATATGAGATGACCAAGGGATAAATTTTATCATATATAGTCCCTATTAATTTAAAAAACAAATAAATTACTCATATTTATCAAATAAATAGGGTAAATACCCATTTTATCTCAAAATAGGGGTACTCTTTTTTATCACAAGACTAGCAGTTTTGAGGGAAAAGGATAAAAGATGAAACCAAAAGGTGTATATACCCTTCAATAAGGTTTGGAAAGTTGTAATGCACATATAAAAACATGTTAAATTTAGTTATAAGGGGTGGAACCAAGTAGGGTGGTCTGGATACCAAGGGTTGTAGTCAACCCCACTAGGCAAGGATGAGACTTAATGAGCAATGAGGAGTCACTCACTCATTTAACATGATATGAACACTCTTATGAATTGAAAAATGTTATTAAAGCTTATATAAATGTTTCCAAGCCATTTTTATGCATAAAATACCAAGGATAAATCATTTTTAATCCCAAAATCGACTCAACCTTGCAAGGAGACCAAAAACGACATGGAGTACTCATTTTGAGATGCTCATATCTTTATACAGATGGAGGTAGAAGAAGGATTTTCTCACTAGTTTGTGTGTTTTTTAGGATATAAGATGAATTAGGAGATTATAAAATGTTTATGTGGATTATTTAAACTTAATATAACTACAAATAGTCATTTCTTTTCATGAATCAACCTCTAAGTGCCCTAAACAAGCCATTACTTTCATCCAGTCAAATTTGGCATATTGGGCAAGCTGGAGAGAAGGGAGGAAATATTAAAGTAATATGATTTTAAGTTACCCATATTTATTCCAAGGAAATTGAGGGTCTTTAAAATTTTCATTAACTCCATCCCATGTATTTTCATGGGAAATTGAAGCCAATTTGGAATCTAAATGTGTAAGGTTCATGGAAGGGCAGTTTTTAAAATAATAAATGATGATGGCTCTCTTTTAGGTGATTTTAAAAGACCAATAATGAAACCAATTCATGTATATTAATTTTTGAGAGCCTCACCTTTCATTAAAATCATTGTACCTACCTTATATTAGTTACAAGTCACTCAAAAAAGCCTAATCATGAAGGTAATGTTTTGTGCAAGAAAAGGAATTTTAGGCCACTTTGCATAAATTTGATGATTTATATTAACATTTATTTCTCCTAACCTTGCATGGTTAGACCCATATCATCTTCTCATTCATTTATAACTAATTTTATTAGTTTGACAAGTGTCCTTGTGACGCTTGGACTTCTCTCTTTCTCAAACTCTATAAGAGTTGGCCATTTTGGCATTGTATGGGATGATCCACCTGAGTATGGTGAAGCCTAAATAAATTGTACACATTTTGATAAATAAAATGAATAAATTTTACCTCTTCCATGAATTTACTTAGTGTGTTTACTTTAATTTTTGATCTTGCATAAGTGAAGACTAAGGATTCCTTAGTAGGTTACTCATTTTATTCACCTATTTACATCTTATTCTTGAAGGTCATGTGATGTGTTTCAAGAGATGTCAAGGTTTAAGTGAGTTATTATTTTCATTATTTCCCTCATAGGTTTCTTTTATAGTCCACCTAACTTTATGAATTCATCTATAACCCCACAATGTAACATTGATGCAAGAAGACATTGATTAGAGAGTGTATGTTTTAGTTGTCCTTTGATTTCAAGTGTGAGATACATATGGTTGGATGTCATCAACATATTTGGTGTATCACCTCCATTATATTAGTTTACATTTATTTATCCCTCACTATTTTCACCCCCAAATTTAGAAATAGTAGTAGTAGTCAAGTGGTACATCAAGGGAGGTAGCCATATTTGTAGACACTAGAAAACCACACACACGGTCCTAATTATTGAAATACCTCAAACTTATCTTTCACTTATTTTGACTACACTGATAAGGTCAAAATAACTTATTTTTAAATAATTCTTTCACCTAACCCATTTAACCTAACCCACCTTAAGTCTAAGTTGTCTAAACTTAGACAACTCAACTCACTTTTCTAGATAACACCCTCTATTCACTCTTTGACCCTCTTCAAACCCACTTCTGTTAAACACCTTGACTAGTGATGGTTGAGGGTAAATATCATGGTTACCATAACCATTTATGGTTACCCTAATCTTCAATGGTTAGGTCCTCTAGTTGATAACACATCACTATTTGATCATGAGGAAATCAAGCACAAATTAAAAAATTTATGCCTGATCCATCTTCTAACACATCATGATCACCTCGTAACCTAAAATATTATCTTCTTACTCCATCACCTTTTACCTATAAAAGGAAGTGAGAAATAGAATAAATGGATCCATAATCACATATCCAAGTTATACATTTAGGCTATCTTTATACAGGTACTCAAGTCTTCTAGGCATTCAAAGATTCTTCACGTCAGTTTCTCTAGTAGCTACCAACCTGAACCTCTGGTGAATTTATTCTAGCTCTCCTTCAAGCACCATTATTATACCAAAATCTCTTCGTGATCAGGTAATCGTTTCTATCTCCTTTTCATTTACTTAGATATTCATATTTGGATCTTTACCTCTTTAATCATTCTTATCAGACCTCTGATCTTACCCAAGATTACTTATCTCTTCACCCTATCATTACCTGATCTCGAATAGACCTTCTACTTTAGACTAAGTTTTATCTCACCCTCTTATTTGAAGTCCTTTCTGACTTTCCCAATATTAGTAGGTAATCAATGATGATTACCCCTAACCATCGATGGTTTCCTAATTGACGATGGTCACCGAAAACCATTGGTGGTTTCCTAATTGGTGATGGTTACCTATAACTACTGATGATCAGCTCCTTTTGACCCAAAACCCTACTCATTTTATACTATTTAACCAACCATTGACTAAACCTTGCTTTTCCATTTTTCATACTAGACTAGATCAAAATAGACCAGAACATAATAGAACATTCATTTAGTAAATTAGAATCTCTTTTGTTAGTTTATTGGATCTTTAGCTTACATTATCAAAGTATTCATTTCTATTACTTTCATGTATGCAACTTTCCTTTTTTTATTTCAGCATTAACTTGTATTAGAGAGTGGATTGAGAGCCTCTGTAGATAGCTCATGCTTTCTTGGATCTAGCCCTAGTTAGGCAATCCACCCTTCCTTCTTGTCTACAAACAAGCTTGCTTTGAGTGTTTTCTTATGCAAGTCATATTCCCTTAGCCAAAGAAGAGTTCTCCACTTTATTTGGTTCATGCACACATTTATACCAAGTTTTTATACCATATTTATTTTACCCTTTTCCATATCTTTTATCTTTTTATTTCTTATTAGTTGTGAAAGTGAAAATTCTAGCGTAAACAGTTTGACATGTTCAGTGGGACCTAGTTCCCTTTCTTCCCTTATTATATGTTCATCAAATGAAATCTTAAAATTTCTTTTTGGGTATAAAATAATTTTTTTCATTCATGGTTTGATTCTTGATTTAACTCACCTAGTTAATTAAAGCATCATGAATTAGTCGTAGCTCACATATGCTACACAACTAACCACTCACAAAAAATAAACATCATAACATACTTGAGACAAGGCCCATTAAGATTTCATTACCCAGTAGATCACCTTACCCTTTTTAATGATCCTACTTGGATTTCATCACCAAGTTGAAGACCCACTATGTTCTCTAGCAGAGTATAAACTCTAGACAAATGATATCTATTAGCTATGTGGCCAAACTCAGCTTTGGGTTTGTGAAGTTCAGGGAGTAAGCCCCTAGTATCAGACGACGCACCTAGTCTAGTGCAAATTCTTTTGAGCACCATAAAAAACCTAAAACCATCCTTACTACCTGGTTCATAATCCAAACTTTTTTCACACTCTCTAAGGCATAAACCAAAAGTGATTTAACAACAAATCCTAGGATTAATTGCACTTTTAGTTTGTATTTTTTTGCCTTGAACTTTTTTTTACTTCTCATTATTTGAGGTAAGAGGTTCATTATTCTTTTCCAATTCCTCACATGGTTTTTAATAGGGAACAACTAAGGAATAAAACCCATCAAACATCCCCTACCACTTCTTCATCATCCATGGGGTATACTTCAGAGGTTGAGGATTCTCCTCATCATTCTCCCCCACCTACCATGCCTCAAATTGTTGTTGAGGGTGATGCCAATTTTACCACTTTATTTTACAATAACCCTATTGCCCTTCAACACTATATTAATACTTTATCTCATCATACCCTAATTGCTTTGGTTCCACCTATGGATCCTCCTTTAGGAATACCTCATGAGCTTATGGTGGGTGTTAGTTCTACCCAACCCTTGGTTACCCAAGCTTCTTCTTTTACCCATAACCCATTTTCTACAACCACCCAACCCCAATCTAATGTTTCAACCAATAACCAAACACCTCCTACACCAACCAACACATCTAATGTAGGGGTAACCCAATCTCTTATTACTGATCCCACACCCACCTTAGGGGTAACTTCTACCCTTACTTCCACCATCACCACCCAACCAATTTATACTCATCTCCAAATATTGTTACTTTCTATACCTCAAACTCTTCCACCCATCAACACACGAGTCATTACTCAAACTCAACCCTAACCCAATCATACATCATACCTCCAACTATAATAATCTCTCAACAAATTCCCATAATCTCTTATCAATATGTTCCTAATCCCCAATGTCACATATCCCCTTCAACTTAATCTTATGTGCCCATGAATATTTATGTGGCACCATCCCAACCTTTTACAAATACCTACCATTATATCCTATCTTCACAAACCACTTATCAATATGTTGCATCTACCATACCTCAACCCAACCTATCCTATAATATTACATTTACCCAACTTCAAACTAATTTAGTCAAGATGTTAATTGACAAGGTGACCAATCTTGAATCATCTATCTCAGGAACCCCTAACCTTATCTTTTATGACCAAATATGAAATGAACCTATCCACTCATTCATCCCAATCTGATCCTACCCTCCTCAATTGGAATTTCCTAAATTTTCCAAATTTCAAGGCAAAGAAGACCCAAAACAACATTTGAAGGCATTTCACCACTCATGCTATTTAATTACATATGATGATGCCCTCCTCATTTGAACTTACCCATGTCTTTGATAGGACCCACTCTAGATTGGTATAGTTCTCTCACCAAGCACTTCATATTTGCTTTTGTCCAACTCACCCAAGTCTTTTTAGACCAATTTTTGATAAACATATCTAAAAAGGTTTCCATAGCTGACCTTTATTCCATTAAGAAATTTGATGATGAATCAGTTTTCAATTTCATTTCTAGATAGAGATGTCTCATCAACCAACTTCCTTTCTCATTACCACAAACATAATTGATTGAGCTCTTTTCATGAGGTTGTGCCAAACACATTTCACCCACTCTCAAAGTTCAAACTTTCCAAACTTTTGATGAGGCCTTTACCATGGCATGAAAACTAGAAATTTGATCTATTGAGGAAGGAAAATTAAAACTTCATAAAAAGAATTTGACCTTTAAATCTAATGATCCTTCCTCATCATCAAAACCCACCAATCAATCCAACCCTTCTAAATCTAAGGCATCAGCTAACTCAATTATTCTTAAAACTACTTCACTTCATACAATTAACTAATCCAATTCCTCAACCAATTCCTCTTACTATTTCAAATAGCCTAACCCAAATCAAACCTGTGGACCTCCAAAATAATACACTCTTATTAGAGAATCTTATGCTTCAATTTTGGAGAAACTCCTCAAAGCAAACATCATATAACTTCCACCCATAAAACCTCCTCAATAAATTGACACTACTCTCCCCCCACCTAGTTAGTACAATGAAAATGATTCATGTGCATACCACCATGTTATTAGACATGATGTTCATAAGTGTAATACCTTCAAAAAAATTTCCAAAACATGATTGACAAGGGGGAACTCATGTTTTATAATCCATTGCACCCCCTAACCAATCCCTTGATATTTTTTGTAAACCATTTCCCAACCCTCTACCAACTATAATGAAAACCAACCCAAATAATCTCACACACATGAGGCCAATACAGTTAATGCAATCATTGATGAAACCTTTTTTGAGGAGACCATTACCTCAACATCCATTTCATCCATCCCACTCATTGAAGTAGCCAACTCACCAACCCTTCCTTTAGACATCCAACCTGAGGAAGCCACCTCACCCTCCTCCTCACTCAAGAAAACCATCAACTTACCCATACATCCTTTAAAAAACCCAAAGGAGACAATCCTTACTTCAATTACCTCTCCATCCATCTCTTCATTCATGGAGAAGAACTCACCTACCATTCCTTTGGAGGTTCACCCAAAGGAATAAACCATATCCATCCTCTCACTTAAACCTATCACATCTATCATTAAACAATCTAACCTCTCTTTCAAAACCACTCCAAAAGAAGAAACCTCTTCACCTATACCTTTCATGGCATAATCATCCTCCCAAACTTTACAATCCTCTCCCAAGAACATCCTCTCACCTTGACTTAAAGGTTTAATCTTTAAAACTAAACCCATATACAAACCTTTTTCTAGATTGGTTCAAAATATGGCATTCACCTCTCAACTTAACCTAGATAGAGCCACTTTTTGGCATCATTTTGGTCTACCATATCAAAACAAACCCTAACCTTTAACCACACTTCCTTCAACCTATAAATGCATTATACCTCCAACTAACCCTTCTCCTTCCATGACTCTAGGAGAACCTTCCCACCTTCTTCCACTCAAAATACCAAATCATCATCTACCCTTTAAAATAAACCCATCATATTCCAAACCAAACCCATCAAAAACTTGGAGATATTTCCTACTCCCAATATTGTTCACCCACTTTTGAAGCTGGACTTGATCCCTCCTAAATTACCAAAAAAACACTCACCTAACCCATCAAAAAGATCTAACCAATCAAGTCTCCACCTCAAGCTAGACCTATACCACCTCCTTACACCTTACCTTCTATCTTGAGACCTCATCCCTCAACTCTCCCTTTTCCATATTCATTATCTCGCTAGCCTTTGCCCTTTTCCTCACCTATATCTTTTACCAAATCATCAACCTCATCATCATCATTTCTAGATAAAATTTCCCTCGCTACTCTCCTACCTATAACCAAGTAAATACCCTTGACTTCTAAACCCTCCACAAAGCTAACCCCAACTACACAACCCTAACCTAGACCATTCACCAAAACTATTCAATTATCTTCCAAATATATGGTGAGACCTCTTCCAAAAAGAACTCATACCCTACCTCCTAAAACAAAAAACTTTACCCCCTTAACACCTTTGACTAAATCCTATTAATCCATCTTATAAATGTTGTTACAAACTTCCTCGATCTACTTACCACCCATAAAAACATTTGGCCCTTCTGTGAAATTTTACCACTCACATCCTACACCATCTTGGTTTAACAACCAATTAATTTGCACCTATTATATAACACCTAGACATGATACAAAAAGCTACAAATCTCTTCAAAGCCTTGTTAATAACTTTATGGATGAGGATGATTTGTTGTTAGATGAACCACCTCTTAGCCCATTACCAACTCAACCCCAAACTCAACCTTTCCAAACTATACCCTCTCTCGCACTCTCATCTAAAAGTGAGGAGAAACCAAAGCAACCACCTAGTCTAACACCATCCCATGGTCACATAATCTAAGGCCCAAAAAAAAGGTAAGGAGAAGGCTAAATCATCCATCCCATGGACATACCCTTACAACGCTCTACATACCAACCAACCTCACATACCCTCACCTTTACCCACACCATCACTAAAACCCAATATATCCATTTTATGTGTCTCTTCCTCCAACCCCTGTGAATCCATACAATGTGTAGTACTTAAGAAACTTCACCAAACTCTGGTGAAGATGAGTCTTTATGAACTCATTAACACCTCAACCCATCATCACTAAGCACTCACTAAGACCCTCCAATACATTGAGGTTCAACCACATGATCCTCAACCTCTAACCACATTTTTTGGCACTCTTCACCATTCCAATCTCATCACATTTCAAGATTCTGAGATCCCATCTATTCATTTTAAGGATCTTGATCCTCTCTTGTTTTTCACCACATACATCAACCAAACCCACATCAAAAGGGTGATGGTTGATGGAGGAGCTAGTACTAATATTATCTCCTCTCATGCTTATGACCAATTACAACTACCCAAGAACATCATGTCTAAAACTATTGTAGTCCTTCACTCTCCCAATGACACAATGGACACTACTTTAGGCACAATCATCCTTCACATCTGTTTAGGACCTCACACTAATCCTGAACTCTTTTATATTGTAGAGGGTGAGTTATAATACAAAATTTTACTAGGATGCCCTTAGATTCATGTCATGAGTTGTGTCCCCTCTGCCTTACACTGATGTGTCAAATTTGAGAACAAATGCCAAATCATTACCATCAAAGCTGACCTAAGTCCCTTCGCTTCATGTGATATGACCTATCATCTAATCTATGTCCTCATTCCTACCTCATCCACTTCACCACCCACTAAAAACACTTCCACTACTACCCATGACAAAGCTTCAAAAAAATCATTCATTCCTTCATCTCAAATTCCCATAGAGGACCCCTTGGAACCCACATTCCAACATCTCTCATTGGGAAAATACTATCTTTTAGCTTTGGATACTTTCCCCACTCCTCAAGAGTATGGAAGCCTCATCTATGATCCTAGCTATGACCCCAACATTAGTGCCATCATTCCTTTTGGGATCACCAACCATCAAACCAAATTCATCTATGTGGGACTTAATCATCAACTTGTTGTTCCCACCATTACCTCTTCTACCAAACCATTTACCACAAACTTCTCATACCTTGAAAAACTAGCATTTTCCAAACTATATCTTCATAGGTGTACTTGGAAAGGATTCAGTCTTGGCCTTTATGAATAGGGAACCCATGAGCTACCCAAGATCAAAACCCAAAAACCTTGGGAGTCCTTTGGCCTTGGGTTTGAATCACCCAAAGAACTTACTGATTCAACAAAACCCATCGCCAACATTGAGGATGAAACCTATTCCTCACCAACCTAGTCTCCTTCTAATTCTGAGTTCTTCAAGGTCATTCCTCCTAAGTTTTTTATCAACACCATTATTTTGGCCCCCTTGGTTTATAAAAAAGATGGATAAATTCAAACCCTTCCTCTCATCCATCTTGACATGGTTGAATGCGATTCTCCTATCATCCATACCATTCAACAATAGGATGATGATTCTATTCTCTCCTACCTTAGTGTAGAAGATTCTTCTATCCACAAATCTCTTCCTCCTAAAAAGAAAACCATGTTGAATTAATCTACCATCGATTTCAACTTGGGTACTTTAGATAATCCCCACATAGTCAAAATCAGTCAATCCTTAGATTCCATAGAGCAAAAAGATTTTCCTTCATTCCTTTGTGACTGTAGAATTGTGTTTGCTTGGTCTTATAAGGACATGCTTGAAATCAACCATTATATTAACGTTCATAACATTTTAACCTATCATGATGTCAAACCCATGCAAAAAAAGCTTCATAGGATGCATCCTTACATCGTACTTCTAGTAAAAGAGGAGCTATAGTGTCTCTTATCTATAAACTTCATTTAACCCACAGACTCTCCTTAATGGGTTTCTAACATTATCCATATCACCAAACGCACATGGGGACTTAGACTCTACCTTGAATTTTATGACCCTAACCTTGCTTGTCTAAAGGATGAATTTCCTTTGCCTAACATCAACAAACTTATTGACCTTACTATTGGTCATGAAATGCTATCTCTTGTAGATGGCTTCTCAGGATACAATCAAATCTTGATTACCCTTGAGGATCAACATAAAACCTCTTTCATCACCCCATGGGGAACCTTTTGCTATAGGGTCATGCCCTTTAGTTTGAATAATGTTGGGGAAACTTACCAACATGCCATGACTTACATCTTCTATGACCTTATTCATAATATTGTTGAGGATGATGTGGATGATCACTTTGGAAAATATAAACATCACAAGGAACACCTAGATGTTCTCACCATCATCTTCGAATGCCTCATCCATTTTTATGTCAGACTAAATCCCAAGAAATGTGTTTTGGGGTCCTATCTAAAAAAATCTTTGGCTTCATTATCTCTCTCTGAGGAATCAAAGTAGAGCCTGTTAAGGTCTGAGCCATCCTTGAGATGCCACCTCCAACCCATCTTAAACCATTCCATAGACTATAAGGCAAACTCTAATCCATCTGTCAATTCATCTCTCAATTATCTGATATATGTCAACCTTTTCACCATCTACTCAAGAAAGACACTTCTTTTAAGTGGACTAAAGACTATCAATAAGCCTTTGATTCACTTAAGGAATACCTTCTTTCTCCACCAGTTCTCACTCCTCCTAAATAGGATCAACCCTTATACCTCTATATATCCACCACTAACCATTCTCTAGGGGAAATGATTACACATTAGGATGAAAAAAGCAAGGAATAAGCTATCTACTATATCAGTCAGAAACTTAGAGAGTATGAAATTCAATACACCCATACCAAGAAGCTTTGCCTTGCACTCATCTTCATAGTTACCAAGTTTCATCACTACCTCCTCAATAATAAAATATATGTCATCACCAACACTAACCCCCTCAAGTATATGAACTTTAAACCATACCAAAACCATCATATGGCTAAGTGGCTCATGTTCCACATTGAGTTCAACATTGAGTTCCTCTAGTAGAATTCAATCAAAGGGTAAGTCATTACCAACCAATTTGTTGAAGCTCCTTTACTAGAAAATCAACACCTTCACCTTACATTTCCAAATGAGTCTATTGAGACTCTATCTCAAGAAGACATCACCTATCAAATGAATTTATTCATCGATGGATCCAAATGCTAACATGGTGGGGGTATTAGAGTTGTTCTCATTCCCCTCAATGGAGAACCCATTCCTCTTTCTTTCAAACTCAATTATGAGTGTACCAACAACATGGCTGAGTATGAAGCCCTAATGATAGGTCTCCAAATTGCTTTATCCTTGGGAGTCAAAACCATTACTATCTTTAGTGATTCTCAACTTGTCATAAACCAAGTTAATGGTTCCTACCAATGCAAAAATGATATCCTACAAAAGTATAAATAATTAGTTGATATACTCTTAGTGTCATTTGACCTTTACTCCATCTAATCTATTCCATGATCCACTAATAATTTTGTAGATATAATGGCTTCCCTTACTTCCCAAATCACCACTCAACTTGCCACTTCCAAATTCTTTGTCACCATTCATCATTTCATCATACCATCATATATCTAATTTGACCTTCCTACCATTTTCAATGTGGAAGAATCTATTTTAGACATTTGGTATGAGCAAAATTTTAACTAACTTAACCTCAGTGTAGTTTTTCCTAACCTCTCTAGGAATGTACGATGAGCCTTCATCCAAACCACTTCCTATTATACCATATTAGGAGGAATCCTCTACAAATGTGGTTTTGACAACCTTCTTATCTATTGTCTTCATAGTCATGAGGCCTCTCATGCTATGAAAAAAAACCATGATGGAATATGTGGTAGACACTTTAGTGGCCTAGCTATTGCTAAAAGTATCCTTCTCTTAGGCTATTATTGGCCCACCCTTAATGAAGACTATTGTGACTATGTAAGGAAGAGTGTTAAATGTCAACAACATAATAATTTGCATCACACACCTTCACATATCCTTCAAACATCCAAAGACCTTTGGACTTTCTCATAATGAGGATTAGACCTCATCAAAGAAATCAATCCTCATTCTTCACAACATCACCACTCTATCATCACCGCTACCGAATAATTCACTAAGTAGGTAGAGGCTATTCCTCTCATTTCTACCAAAGCTAAAAAGATCCTCAACTTCATCAACCACCATATCATCTATCATTTTGGTGTTCCCCATAAGACCATCACTGATAATGGAAAATATTTCAAGAATAAGCAAGTATAAGGTCTTTGTGATGCCTTTGGCATTAAACTTATATTTTACTAACCTTATCATCCATAAGCAAATGGACAAGCTAAAGCTTCCAAAATTTTTTTAAACAAAATGCTAACCAAGGTCATCAATGATTTAGGTCAGGATTGACACTAGCATTTGACCTTCATTTTATGGGCCTATCACACCAATATTCAAACCTCCATGGGTACTACCCCTTTCTCCCTTATCTTTGAAGTAGAGGATATCTTGCCTCTCAAAGTATAAATTCCCTCTCTTTGCATATCATTGTAAGATTTTATTTCTAAAAGTGACTATCATTAAGAACGTTTAGCCCAACTAGAGCTACTTGATGAATATTGCATCATAGCCCTTAACCACCTCCATGTCTACCAAGATCACATTACATGTGCCTATAATAAAAATATTAGAGAGCGATAATTCAAAATTAGAGATATCATCCTTAAAGAGAACCAACATGTCACTAACATGGAGAAAAGCAAAAGAACCAAGTTTTCCTTTAATTATCTTGGACCCTACATTATCACCCATAAGTATGGATCAGGAGCTTATCATTTGTCCTACATCGAAGGCAAACTAGAACCTGAGCCTCTTAATGATTTGCATCTACATTCTTTCTTTTGTTAAAAATATCAAACTCACTTTCTTGTCTAACATAAGATCATCCCTTGATTCATGAGATTTTATACCTGCATACTCCTTTTTTCCTCTACTTTTGAGAATAATTTGATTAAAACAAAATCATATAATTATCCATCACAGTTATTACCTGATCTTGAATATGGGTACCCTAGCTCTACCCATAACATGGTTCTCATGGATACTTTTTGTCTTTTACGAGATGAAATCCCATGGTCTTTTGTCTCTCAAAACCTATTCCTTTCCAACCCCCCACTACCTTCTTGTGTTAAAAGTTTTCCCTCATAAAGGTATGCCTTTAAGCCTTATTCGACTTACCTATGTCTAAAACTAGCATTCAAACTATTTAGGATACCAAAATATATCACTTGGGTCACAAAATTTCTAGCATTCTACAGATTACTCCCTTGAAGGATAGCTTCCCCATTTCTTGAACATTACTTAAAAGATAGACTACTCCCTTAAAGGACGGGTACCAAAAATAAGAAACATAGACCACTCCCTTGAAGGATGACTAAGTCATATATATATATATATATATATAGATCAAAAACAATTCCTTGAAGCTTCCCTCATCAATCAACTTCACAAAACTTCTCAAAAGAAAAAAATCATAACCACAAATAGACCCTTTCTCAAAACACAAATAAACATCCCCAAAAAGCTGCAATTAGCTTTTCCTTCAGTAGACTTCCTGCATTGATCATTACACACTGTGCATAAGACATGGACTTGTCTAAATTTGGTTCTTAGGTCACTTATAATAGGGATAAGCCTACCCACATAAGTTTATCTTCCCTACTCACCCATTTACCATTTATTTACTAGTTATTCCCCTTGTCCATTCTCTATGAATCAAGGGATTTTGAGCTTACTTTACACAACATGATCAAGATGCTACTTTATCAACCAAAGTATGTTTATGTCAATCCTTCAAAAGGTTAAGGTTCACTAACCCCTACCTAGCTTCGGTGATGTTTTCAATATTTACCAATGAAAAGGCATCATGCTTCTCTTCTTTCCCTTCTATTGTTGACTATTGGAAACATGCATCTCCTAATTTTACTATATTGCACCTTTTCATAACCTCATCCCCAAACCAAATAAGACATCTATCTTGGATATTCCTTATCCATCACTTAGTTCTTGGAGAGTATTACTCTCCACCCTCTAACGACCCACTTTCTTCGATCGAAATCCATACTACCTTTAAATAAAAGCTAGACCATGTGGTATGTCAAATTGGGAAAACTTAGTTTAAAACCACCTCAACCTATTTGGGGAATTTCCTTCCCCAAGATTTTTTGGGAGATCACTCTTCTCTTTCTTCCTTCTTGTAACAATCATCCAATCCAAACCAAAACTACATACGGCCTAAAGTTTCTATTAGATCCTAATTCTATAAAACTATGTAGGCAATGTTCATTTGCCTAGTGCATATGGAGTGAGCTCAACCACCCCCTTTTTAACATACCTTTCACCCAAACATTAATAATTAACCCATCTTTTGACCATCAACCATTTGGAGATTATCTTTTCTCCACATGTTTTGACCTTTTGAAGATTGTCTTTTCTTCACCTTTTTTTGACCATTTGGGGATCACTTTTCTCTGCATCACTATCAAATCAAAATCAAAATTACATTTGGCCTAATGTTTTTTTTGGATACTATGTCCATAGAACTATGTAGGCAACATTAATTTACCTCATGCATTTGGAGTCAGCTTGACCATCCCTTTCTTTTCAACCATTAAACATTATCCTTAAATCATTACATCACATCTATCTTGATGTTGAACATTTTTTGACCCACACCATTTGCATCTTTTATGAAGACTTTGATGTGATCTCTTTGATTTCATCAACTAACTTGACCATGCTGACCATTCAAACATTTGAAAATTTTGCACTTAGTGCATGACCAAAACAATGGAGTCCTCCACGAGATCACTTTTGATTTTAGATACCCACACACGAGATCACTTTTGAATTTGAATACTCCCATGAACATCGATCCATTTTTATTATAAGGCTAAAAAGTGTACCCAACCATCACAATACAGTCACATGGTCCATTGGTTACTTGCCTTCTTAGCACCGAGCTTATTTTTACCAACATTAGCATCCTTAGTCCTTATACAATCTTGGATATCACATCTTTATTGCATATTGTGCATATTTTTTCATTATAAATTCTTAACTTTGAACCACCCTTTAGTCACTTACCTTCATGACTAACAATATACCATTCATCAAACCTTGATCTGATTCAAATTTATCACATCGTCTTTTGGTTTGAGGGGGAACTCCTCCCATACTTGGGGTAAACTAACATTCAACCAACCTTGAACCAACACCATCTTTATTTTTGTTTTACAACTTCCAAATACAAGTTACATAACAAAAAGAAGGAAAAATGTAGACACTAGAAAACTGCACATAGTCTTAATTATTGAAATGCCTTGGAATTCTCTTTCACTTATTTTGATTACATTGATAAGGTCAAAATAAACTATTTTGAATTAATCCCTTCACCTAACCCATTTAACCTAATCCACCTTAAGTCTAAGTTGGCTAAACTTAGACAACTCAAATATTTTTTATAGCTAACACCCTTTATTCACCCTTTGACCCTCTTTAAACCCACTTCTACTTGGCATGTCGACTAATGATGGTTGAGGGTAACCATAGATGGTTACCCTAACCATTGACCTTTACCCTAACCATTTATAGTTACCCTAACCATTTATGGTTACCCTAACCATCGATGGTTACTGTAACAATTGATGGTTACCCTAACCATCAATTGTTAGGTCTTCTAGTTGGTAACACATTAATAGTTGACCATGAGGTAATAAGGCATAAATTTAATAGTTTTCCCTTGATATGTCTTCTAACACATCACAAGCACCTCATAACCTACAATATTATATTGTTACTCCATCACCTTTTGCATATAAAAGGAAGTGATCAAGTATAAAAATGGATCCACATCACATATTCAAGTTCTACATTTAGGTTATCTTTATATAGGTAATAAAGTCTTCTAGGCATTCAAAAAAATTTCACACTAGTTTTTCTAGTAGCTACCAACTTGAATCTTTGCTGAATTTATTCTAGCTCTCCTTCAAGAACCATTATGCTACCACAATCTCTCCAAGATTAGGTAAGAATTTCTATCTCCTTTCCATTTACTTAGATATTCATATCTAGATCTTTACCTCTTTAAATCCTTCCTATCATACCTCTGATCTCACCTAAGAATACTTATCTCTTTACCCTATCATTACCTGATCCTGAATAGACCTTATACTTTAGATTGATTTTTATCTCACCCTCCTATTTGAAGTCATTTCTGATTTTCCCAACATCAGCAAGTAACTAATGATGGTTACCCCTAACTATAGATAGTTGCCTAATCAACAATGGTCACCTAGAACCATTGATGGTTGCCTAATCGGTGACGGTTACCTATAACCACTGACGGTTAGCTCCTTATGACCCAAAACCCTCATTTTCTACTATTTAACCAAACATTGACTAGACCCCACTATTTCCATTTTCTATACCAAATTAGACTAGAATAGAATAGAACATTAATTTATTAAATTAGCATCTCTTTTGTTAGTTTATTAGATCTTTAGCTTACATTGTCAAAGTATTCATTTTTGTTACTTTTTTGTATGCAAATTTCCTTTATTTTCTTTCAAAATTAACTTTTATCAAAGAGTGGATTGATAACCTTTATAGATAGCTCATGCTTTCTTGGATCTATCCATAGATAGGCAATCCACCCTTCCTCTTTATTTAATAAACAATCTTGATTTGAGAGATTTATTATGCAAGTTATCTTCCCCTAGCCAAAGAAGAGTTCTCTACTTTGTCTGATTCATGCACGTATTTCTATGAGGGTTTTTTATGATATCTATTTTACCCTTTTTGGTAGCTTTTATATTTTTATTTCTTCTTAGTTGTAAAAGTGAAAATTCTAGCATAAACACTATCTAGAGACTCACTTCATTCTTTAGGCTACTCACAAGCCTAGATTTGATTCCATTATGCCACTTGGATGAGAAGAGCCTTGACATCTCCTCAAAGGGTGCATATCTAAGTGACAATAGTTATAATAATGATATTATTAAACATTCTATACCTATAAACCTAGTATTAAACTTGTAAGATATAAAATTTAAAGAATAATCCCTTTGTTATAATACACTATAACAAAGAGCTAGATAAAATGATTGATGATGGTGTCATTTTCCTTGTAAAATATTTTGAATGGGTAGCTCATTTAGTGTTAGTTAAAAATAAAAATGGTGATATTAAATTATTTGTTGATTTTAGGGACTTGAAGAAAGCTAACACTAAAGATAATTTTCCTCTACCAAGTATAGAAAAATATTGAAACAAGTTGCAGGATTAGAAATGATGTCATTATTAGATAGATTTTTTTAGTTATAATCAAATTTTTGTAAATCCTAAAGAGAGGCATAAAACTACTTTTACTGATTGTAGAGGGACATTTGATTATAATAGAATGCCATTTATATTAATGAATGTAGGAACTACTTTTAAAAGAGATATGCATGTTACTTTTGATGATTTGATTGACATTGTTATTCAAGTCTATCTAGATGATCTAATAATTCATTTGAAAAGATGAAAAAATGATTTAGATCGTCTTCATGAAGTTTCAATAAGATGTAGAAAATATGGTATTTATTTAAATCAAAATAAATTAGTTTTTGGTATTACCAAAGGTAAATTATTAGAGCATATTATTTCTAAAGATGAGATTTATATAGATCTTGATCATATCAAAGCTATCAAAGAATTACCTCCTCCTAAAGATCAATCTAATTTACAATCTTTCTTTGGTAAAATAAATTTTGTTAGGAAATTTATATCATATTTTTTTGACAAGTCCAATCCTTTAAAATTATTGTTTAAAAAGAATAAACCTTATAATTGAGATGAAGGTACTAATTTTACTTTTAATAATATTAAACATGTTATTTCAAGTGCTCCAGTACTTGCAAAACCAGATTTAAAGAAAGAATTCATTATGTATGTAAATGATATTGAAAAAACAATTGGAGCTATGATCATTCAAAAATTTAAAAATAATGATGAAAAATCAATTGATTATATGAGTCAAGTTTTAAGAGATGCTAAAACTAGGTACCCTCTTATTGAATTTTTTTTTCTCATTAGTTTCCTCTTTAATCAAAATTTGTTATTTATTAATGTGAAACAAAATTATAATGTGATCTAATGTACCTGTTTTATATTATCTTTTGAAACAACCAACCATTGAAGGAAGGTTTGCAATGTGGATATTACGAATTCAAGAATTTGATCTTGAATTTGAAACTTCAAACACAATTAAAAGTAATGACTTAGAAAAACATTTAGTTGAAAATGTTTCTTCAAGTATTATTGTTTTAGTCTTTTTAGTTGATGATAATTTGAATGCAAAGCCTCATTTAAAGACCATGAAAGTTTTTGTTTTTTTCTAAAAATTTTAAATTTGGTCTTGAAATGATTGAATGTGATTGTATGATGTTTGAATATTATTGGTATCATGAATTAATGTTTTATTTTCAAAGTCAAACCTCTCCTAATAATTTTGATAAAAATCAAAGACACTCTTTGCATTTTTAAAGTTTTAAATTTCTATTTATTAATTTTTTTTATGTTTTATTTAATTAAAGACGGAGTTTTATTAAGATGCGTTATGCATGACCAAACCCAAAATGTTCTTAAAGGTTATCATGAAGGAAATTATAGTGGACATTATGTTGTAAAAACCACTGATTATAAAATTTTATGAGTAGGTTATTATTGGCCTACACTTTTTCAAGATGCTTATAAGCTAGTTCATTCTTGCATGCCATGCCAATTATTTGTTGGTAGAGATAAGTTTCCTGTAATACCTTTAAATTCTATTATACTTGAAAAATTATTTACAAAATGAGACAATGAATTTATTTTAGATATACATCCTCCATCTATTGATCATAGATATATATTTATAGCAATAGATTATTTCATTAAGTGGCTTGAGACCAAAGCACTTAAAAGTTCTGTAACAAGCGAAGTAATTTCATTTTTAGAAAATCAAATTTTATCTAGATTTAGAGTTCTTTATGAAATCATTTCTAATAATGGACCTTAGTTTGTTTCAAAAGAATTTCTAAATTTTATAGGAAATTACTCTATTATATCTAGTCATTCATCTAAATATTACCCTCAAGGTAATGGTTAAGCTGAGTCAATGAATAAAAATATGATTTCAATCATGAAAAAATTAGTTTATGAAATTAAACAAAACTATCATCTTTAAATTTTTGAAGCTTTATGGGATGATAGAACTATTGTCAAGGTAGCAATTGGTTATTTACCTTTCATTTATCATATGGATTTGAAGCCACCTTACCAATAAAAATTAATATTTATTTAGTAAGAACTGCTTTATAATATGTTGTTAAAGATACAACTTTAATTGAACAGAGATTGCATGATCTAATAGCTATTGATGAATCTAAAGTAACAATATTATACAAATTAGAAAGTGAAACAAAAACAAAAAATATTTTTTGATAAGAAAGTTTATAATAAAAAGTTTAAAGTTGGTGATCTTGTTTTATACTGGGACAAAGCTCATAAAGATCTTGGTAAACATCATAAATTTGATTCATTATGGTTTGGTTTTTATAGAGTTTCAACTTTACTTGGAAATAATGCTTTTCATTTGAAAAATCTTGATGGATATTAATTATGTTACTCATTTAACGACCATCATTTGAAATTATTTTTTGATTAGCTTCCTTTCAGATTTATTTGTTTGTTCTTTTTCTTGCTTTCTATTTGGTTTTGTTCTTCTTTTCTTTTCTATCTTATTCTATTATTTCTTGTTTTGGTTTCTTTATTTGCTTTTTGTTGTTGCTTGCCTTTTTATTTTGACTGATCAACAAGTGTTTCAAATGGATAAGTGTTCATTTATGGAGGGATAATGCAAGGATACTACAATACAACTATAAGTATCACTTATTTTGATGTATTATTCTTTATAAGCTCAACTTTATTTATACATGAATAGTATATGTTGCATTATAACTAGTTATTAAAGTAATACTTGATTTTCAAATATTGTATTTGAGGTATTTATATTAGTTTATACATCCAGCCTGAACTCCCCTATTATATATTCTCTTTCTTCGTTCTATGTGAGCTGAACATCTCATCCCTTATTGAAGTTCATTATAAATGGGTTCATGCATAGCTGCTTGAGAAATATTTTTTTGGATCACACTTTCAAGATTATATTTCTATAATAGGCAATTTGATTGCTACTCAATTTCATTATTCAAAACTGACTAACAAAGTCGTTAGTGTTATGCCTATGTTTCACACCCTACATTATTTTTTGAAATTTGTACTTTTTCTACCATTGATGACCTAGTCATGACATCTAAAAGTGTAGTTGGGGACCTAGATTAATTAGTAATATATTTGGATGCATATCTTCAATTAAATAAGTTGATGATGATTGGTCTATGAATTTGTATTTATATTTCAAGTGGTTTTGAAAAACATAAATAAATGAATGAATAAAATATGTATATGTATTTATCATTTTTAAAATTCAGTTCAGTCACATGTTTTTAGTTGATAAATTTTGATCAAATTATAGTGATATTGAAGAGTTCTAGTTTGAAAATGATGGTACCTCTTATGGTTTTATTAGAATTGGATGCAATATTGTCATGATAGTATTCAATTATCTACACTGATCTTTAACTTTGAACTTTGTATGGTTTCATCATAATAAAGTTTCAGATCAATCTTAATTATAAGTATAGAACATAGGCATTATGGTTATAAAATGGCTAAGTTTGATGACATTAAAGTTTGGTTTATAATGATAAACCTAAGTTAATTCTTAAGGATATTAAGGCATCCAAAGGGGTTCTAAGCTTTAAATCCTAATGCTTCATTATGATAAAGGTCCTAATTTAACTGTTATCTATCCTAAGTTTTTATGTGATATAACTAAACCTATTGGGGATCCTAAATGGTCATGGTGATTTCAAAGGTTAATATGACTTTGTTTATTTACTCAAGGCATAAAGTTTTGTGTAATATTGAGGGTGTTGAAACAAGCATAGAATAATTGGTGATTTTGAAAGGTTTTATGGTATAAGTTTATTGTTTATTTCAAAGACATATTTAATTAAACTTATTGATTTGGTTACCTTGAGGCATGGAAGTTTTATTTTTTTGATGAGATAATGGCAAGTTCATAGTCTAGTTTGCAGTGTTCATGGAAAACAAGTATGCAAGTTGAGTAAATATGAAACATGATGGATGCCTTGAGATCATGGAAAGTTCAAAGGCAGTTTAAGAGACTTTAATGTAAGGCATACATGCCTCAATTTATGGAGATTAGTTATTGATTTATCAAAGGTTATGATAGTCACTAAACTTGATGGCATTACTAAATAAGTTGGCAGATTGCTAATTATTTTTCTCGATTTAATGAACCAATCACAATCATGCATGTAGTCACAGACAATTAATTTTCAAACTTGGGTTACAAATATCATTATTTTTTTCTTTTGGGTAGTAATTTTTCAAGCTTGCCACGGAAGTGACACTATACTAAATAGATTTTGGGAGGTTGTAGACAAGAATTTGTAAGCATAAAGTTACATAAAAGTGTAGACATGTACACCAATGATGGAATGAATAAGTTGTGAAGTAGATGGTTGTTTGAATGGTTTTATGGTTGCATGGAGAGAAAATATGGTTTATGGTATGCATGTTTAATAAGTTTTGATATATTAACTATCTATTTAAACCATTACATGTATGGTGTGTAAAGGTGAAGATCTTAGAGTTTTAGTGGTTGTCATATCATTTCTTGCATGAGATATCAATGATAAAGTGGGTTTAGTTTTTGATATAATTTTGTTTATCTTGGTGGTTGATGAAATAAAGGGCATGTTGGGTTTGTTAGTTTAGTTTGAAGTATGGTATTTTGAAAGAATAACGAGGATTTGCTCATTTGAATGCATATGCTAGTTTTGTTATTATGTTGGTTAATCTATTGAAATAGTGTTTCAAGCATACCAGTTAGTTTCAAAGTTGTGTTGAGACATAAAGTTATGCATAGAATGAAATTCATGTGTTTGTTTTCATGAATATGTTGAAGGTTTTGAATGGTCTGTGGTCTGTCATAAAGAGATGATTTAAATGGAGTATGTTCAAGCATGAAAATATGAAATACTATGATAGTTAGTTTAGCATGGTATTCTAAAATAAATGTGGAGTTTCTTTGTGAAAATAAGATTTTCAACTTTGGGTTCTCATTTTTAGTTTGATACAGTCAAGTTTTTGGTCATTTAAGTTTTATGGTGAGTTATGAATACATGCATAAATGGTTTTTGAAGTTTGAGTTCTACATGGTCATATTGTGAAAATATAATACATTCAGAATGTATATGAAATAATTTTTGAGGATATATTGCAAGTATGCAATATTTTATTTTTGGGTTTTTGTTTAAATATATAAGCAATGTTGGGTCTTTTAGTTTGGTTTTGAAGTTATATATTTGAGGTTTTATAAAAGATGAAATATTTTAAAATCTGATAGATTCAAAATGTCTCTGAGTATATTATGAGGGAATGTTGTTGAAATATTTAGATAATCTCATTTGAATGTATTTTATAGACACAAAGGGTTTTGTTCCCAAATTATAGATATGAGATGATAATAAAAGAAGTGGTTGATAGTTTTCTCAAAAAGATGTATGATCCAAAACTCAGAAGTCTTGGTTGATAAATATCACAATAACATAGAAATAACACAGTAACAATGAATTCTCTGAGAAGAGATGTAGTATTACTCAAATTCGCAATACAAATATATGCTTATCTCTGGAAAGAGATGTCTGTCTTTACATTTCGAGTTACCTCTTCTTTTATACACAATTTGAAGGCATGGGGAGGATGTGGAAGGTCACCAATCTCGAGGGAGATGAAGTGGTATGACTTCCAATATTTAAAACAATACATAATTTGAGGAATTACTATTTTTAGAAACTTACTATTTTTAGACAGCACTATTAAAATTGAAAATTGAGGCACTTCCGTTGGGTTTTCGGGGGTCAAACTTCATTGAGCAGAGCTCAATAACATTTCACGACGTTCCCCTCGTTCTTAGCTTTCCAACGGTTCAAACGGCGAGTCAATTGGAGCTACGGTGCAAAAGTTATGGCTCCCGGAAGTTTCGTCATCAATTGGGGTGGAACTGTCACCCGAATTGTTGCCTAAATTGATGCCTGGATCAATGTAATGGGTTTTTTTCTCAGTTTAAAATAATGTTTTATGAAGGATAGAATGGTTTGTTGAAATTTCAGAGTTTTAGGATGTATACAATGACATAAAATACATGAGCTAGAAATTTTGGGTGAAGTTCAAAAATGGTTCTATCATGGTGGTTTTTGTAATATTAATTTTTATTTTGAGTTGTATGCATGGCTGTGAAGTGATTAAAAATTTGACTTGGAAATGATTTAGTATAATAAAAATTTATTTATGAAAGGATTTTGATAGTTTAGATTCTTTACAGTTTGAGAAAGCATGTAATTTATAATGACATAAATAGGACTTTTGTGGAAATATTTTTTTCAATTATTTGAATTGGTTCAGTTTATACTCTCAGATAATATTCACATAGTGAGAACAAAAAATCATGAATATATGATATAGTATTTTGAAAATAAAATTATGATAATATAATTTTATTTTAGGGTTTTAGTTGGAATATTATAATGATTTGGTTCAGCTAACAATTTTTATATGAATAATTTAGTTCAGTTAGTAGAATTAGTTGAATGATTACTTGATGATAATGGAAAATTTTATAAGTGACTATGAATTTAATATATTGAAATACCATTTTTATTTGGTTTCATATTTGATATATACATGTTGATTTCTAGTCATAAATAATCAACTTTGAACATTTTTTCAAACTATATATATATACATATAATGTCAAGAAGGGATCGACTAGGATCAAGTAGAGATAATGATAACATAGGTTGGGGAAGAAATCAAGATTTTGGTAGCATGAATCAAGAGGAATCGAATAGGAATTTTCCTAAGGGGTTTATAGGGCAAGATAATTTGGCCTTAGATTCACCAATAGAGGAGCTAGAATGTCAATATACTTTGATGTCATTGATCCCGAGTTATGGAATGTTTTGAATAATTTTCCCTATAATCCTAAAAATCATAGGGGTCATTGAGGATTTCTTGGCCATATATTTGGATCCAACTCTCAATCTCACAATAGTTCTTTCCATAGGTTGTAATATAATCTAAATCACCTACCCTAGAAAGAGTTCACCATGCTAATGAACCAACTCAGCTAGATAATGAAATAACACATACTAATAATTTTATGAATTTAGCCTTACCTTCTTGCTCTAACCCTCATCACTTTAAAAAATTCCTATTTTAGGTTGTAAAAAACTCAATCTTGAAAAACCACTTCTTGTAATTCATCCAACCACTTCAGACAAATGTTCAAATAGTCAGAATGAATCAAACACTCTAACTAAGATCAAAGTTGTAAAGTGGTTGAAGTTGGAGGTGGATGATTATGAAAGTGATTCAAAAATGAAGTTGGTTTAGCTTCCTACAGTGGAAATGAAATATAATGAGTGTTTGAATGAGCAAAGAAAACTAGTGATTGAGGTCTTTTATGATTTTGATGACTTTTGGCTGTTATAAAGATAAATTTTATTTTAACAGTTGAACTTTAAGTTGATGAAACTTAAGTACTATCAAATTTTGATACTTTGATTTTTAGATTTGATACTTTGGTTATGATATTTGAAAACACAATAGTCTTTTAAATTTTTTTATATATAGTATGCTTAAGTAATTTTTGATTATATGCATATGAATTTAATATAAATAAAAAATTCATTAACTTTGAATTATCTTATTATTTATTGAAGTATGTTATTCTATTTTATTATTAATTGATTAAAGGGTCCCCACCCATTAGGAAATACCCAGTCTATATTCAAGTACTTGATCCCTTAAGACTTTTAGTCTTAATTAAACATTGACTAATAACTGTTAAAATTAATTGATTTGTAAAATTCAATTAGTTAACTAGTAACTAACTAATGTGAGTTACAACTTCTTCAATCATGGAAGTATAAAAAGAGATAAAGGATTCATTTAAAGAGGGGGAACAACATAGGTATTGAAAACTTATACATGGTAAAGTTGATCATTTGTCTCTCTCTCTTCTATACAACTTCATTGAGATAACATGATTTTTGCAGATAAATCAAATGGTACTTTTTATGATGGTTGAGTAAATTGCTTAGGAAATGTAGGTATATCTAGTTTTATATTATCATTTATAAAAGATTATCTATTTTTTTTCAAATTTAAAATCTTTTGATGATTGCTCCTTGTAGTCATATTGTAGAATCTAAATATTCAACCTAAATAATGATGAAAAATTCATTGTTTAAGACATTTCATTCATCTATTTGATTATAAATGTTATCACTTAAGATATTTTGTAAAGAAGATGTTGGTCTATCAAATAAAATCAATCTATTTTGCTAAGATGACTCTCTTTGTTTAGACTCACATGATTTTGTCTATATTTTACTTTAATTTGATTTTGACTTTGACTTGGTTTAATTTAATTTTACTTTAAACTCTAATTGATCTAATTTTCTTTATGTTTTATTTAATTTTTTTTATATGTTTTAATTTTAATTTATATCCGATCACTGTTTACTCTTTATTTTATTTTAAGTTAATTTTACTTAGATTGGTTTAGTTTCTTAAATAATTTAGAGTTAGATTTAGTTAGTTTAGATTAGTTTAATTTCTTATTTTAAATTAATTTCAGTGTTGGCCAAAATTAGCCCACATTAGAAAATTGCCTAGGTCTAGAGAGAGAAGCTGAGCAAGTTCTTGATTGAAGAGTGATCTAATGGAACAGGGAAAAAATAGACTTTAGGAGAAGATAAAGTCACTTGAAAAGCTTTTGAAACATTTTAATCAAGCTTAAAGTTAAATTTGGCAATCTTAAGGGACCAGACTGTCATGACACATCATTCAGGAATAAACAGATCAACTTGATCATGCACTTAATAAGTATATTTGGGAGGCCCCTCAAGGTCAAAAGACTAAATTAAGATGATGTTTTTCATGCCTTAAATGTTCCATAAAAATTTGGTGTCTTGATGAGCTTTCTATCTCAAGATACAAGTTTTCAAAGTTGAACTAGTAGAATGAGATGTGCACATGGATGTCAAGCTCAAGCATCATAAAATAACCCTTTAAATTCAAATGTTCTCAAGGATGAACATGGAGATAACAAGTTCTAAGATCTTGGATGCCTTAATGAAGATCTAATGGTGCATGGTGATCAACGAATTCAGTGGGTTTAGGTAGATAATGGAGTATGATTAATCATGAAATCAAAGATTAACAATGAGCATGAGGTCAAAGGGTCAACAAATCCCAAGAATAAATAAGAAGATTTTAAGTGTCTCAATCATGAAAAATCCAAATCAATATCAATAGATCGCATCCAAGAAGATAAATAATACAGATCAAAGGTTAAAAAGATAAGGATCTTGAATCAAATGCAAGGTCACCATGTGGTGTAAGCACATGAGATGGATGGAGATCTGATTATGGGGCCAAAAAAATGAATGCAATACTACCAATTGGCATGATATCAAAGTAAGATCAATATCAATGCTATCAATGAGGGTCAAATCCAAAAGAACTCCTGTGACAATCAATGGGGCATATTTGATCAAATCTTTAGAGGATATGGGATACGACTATGTGTCCAAACTTGAAATGGTCATGTATTTAAATAAATTAAGTATCCCAAAGGAAGGACATAAAGGTAGACATATTAAATATAAGTTTTTACTTCCCCAAGTAGGTAAACACATAAATTCAAGATTAAATATAATTTGGATAACCAGGAGTAGACCCTACAAAACCATCTAATGCCATTAAAACCCTATAAAACCTTTTAGGATATTCTAGACGTAGGTTTTACAACTCATTTAGATTCAAGAAACCTTAGCCTAAAAATCTTCATTTACAATCATGAATACATGAAAACCAATAGGGTGAATGATTTTCATCCATAATAAATATATATTCAAGATTTGGAAGCAATGTTAGAATGATGATTGTGCAAGAAGTGTCAGAAGGAACATCAATGAGCAAGCTCAAGTATCTAGTTGATAATGTGAAGAAAATCAAGAATGATTGAGGAAACAAATGGATAATTTAATGTTTCAAGTCCCTTATAGACTTGTTCCTATTTGATGGATTATGAATCAACATTTTGGATCAATGCTAATTAGTTAAATTTGGTTGAGCTTCATTTATTATTTTGCTATCTACCCAGTTCCCTCTCTCTCTCCCTTCTCTTATATATTACATTTTCTTTCCCTTTTAAAAGTGATGACTCTTAGATATCCTTCTTAGAGATAGAGGCTCTTATCCTTTGGCTATGCCAAAATTGTACTGTAACACATATTTGATGCAATAAAGACTAAATTCCTCCATTTGTACGCTGAATTGAACTGTGTTCTTTGAATTCATTGATGTGCTTAAGTGAATGTATGTCTTCCTTGCCTCTATATGAATTTCCTCACCTTCATGTAGTATTTTATATATCTCATTGGTCATTCTAAGTGCATATATAGTTTGTTGGTTAGTTTGGAAGTGGACAATTGCCCTCCCATGCTAGATTCGTAGCTAGTTCTTACCTTTTAGTGAAGTACTTATATGGAAGCTAGTCAAAGGGTGAATGAAGTGATGTTTGATAGTCTTGATAGGGTTTCATAGTGTGATTTATGTAGGCATAAGCATTCAAAACATTGATGCATCACCTCCTTTACATGTTTTCATGCATTATTGTCTATTTCTCTACCTTTCCCAAGATAGATATTAGTATAGGTGATAGATCCAAAAAGAAGTTATCCTTATCTAAAGGCTCAACCTCAACATAGGAAACCCACATCTTGATGTTTTTCCTATTGTGTAGCTCAATTAGATAGATCCTGAATAAACCTCTCCAAGGGTTAAAATTGATTCTACAATAGTTTTTGGCATGCCCAATGGGACCATTTTTATTGTGCACTAAGTGAAAAGTTTTGGTTTTCTCTTCATCCAATCAGCCTTTTGAGGCATGTGTGTAAACATAAATGATGACTCCAAGTATTTGTCAATTGGTATAAGTAACCCAATTTCCTAATCATCATTATTTGGTATGTATAATCAACCATATTTTGATCAATGTGCTTATTCTCTATCTCAACATCCTTTATATCAGATTATAAAAGTTCATGGATTAAACCCAAGTGGCTCTCAAGCTTTAGTGTATCAGCTTTGTTAAGCTCAAAATTTCCCTAATTACTCCTCAAACCAATCCATTTCAAGTTTAAAACAAGTGATCTTAGGATATAAAAAGTGTATGATAGATCTTAATACACAAAGGAGAAATGGTCAAGATATCTCTAATCATATCATTCATGTCATGAGAGATCCACTACATATAATTGAAAAGGAATGGGAACCTTTTGACAGGGAAAATTAGAAAAAATTCTTAAATGAGATGATGGATGTAATTGGTTTCATTCAAAGCATTGAGGATGACCTAAGAAACCATGAGGAACAATAATTCTAACTCTATCAACCTTATGTGTCTTCTCAGCCCTCATATATGCCACCCATTCTTCCTAAAGAGACCATTCTAAATGACCTTTAGAGTGTTCCAAGTCCTTCATGTGTTCCTTAGACCTTCCCTTCTTGGAATTTAATCTAAGAGAACTTTCAAAGAAAAAAGGAGACTATTATTGGGTAGCCTATTGTTGAGGTCCAAGATTCCACTTATCTTCCTCAAGACCACCCTAAGGAGAAGCTATTCCAAGAGAATATAGATAGGAAAATCATAGAGTTAGGGTTGAAGATAAGGAATAAGGAAGAGAAGGTGGCTGCACCTTACACATTTCCATCATGGAAATTAGTCATAGAAGGCATATCGAAGAAAGAGGGGGTGCTAGTTGAGGCAATCTAGGAACCGGTTCAAGAAAAAGAGGAATAAGGAAGAGAAGGTGGCTGCACCTTACACATTTCCTAATAGAATTACATGACTCATTATATCTCCCTCAAGAACCACCAAAGAGGACATTCAAAATATCCAATTGGAAGGACACTCTCTTCATCTTCAAGCAAAGTGAACATTTTCACCCTCCCACCATCTCCCTTTCAAAGGAAAAGCCTATTTTACAAAAGATAGAGGGAGATTTTGTAGTCATAGGTAAGTTTGAAGAGGATAATACAAATATGCATGAGGAAGAGGTCATGATAGGTAATCCACTTCATTCAAAGGGAGAAAATCTAGAGATGTGTATTCAGGTTGTAGCTAAGAGCAAAAGAGATCTTGATTTATTTCAAAAACTTCCATTTGGTATAGGTAAGGATGAAGATGAGAAAGAAGTAGAGGAAAAGGAGGATGAGGATGAAGCATGGAAAAAATTGTACCATGACTTCATGGACTAGGTAGAGGTTATAAACTAGCCTATGCCTTCCCCAAAACATGAAAATGAACTTGTAAATTAGGTTATAAAAGTTGACCAGTCTCAAGATGAATTATCCATTGAAGGCAATACTGATGTCTTCAAGAATAATGAAGAATGGTCAGATCAAGAGCCACAAGAATATGATTTTTAAACCTTATATGGGTTCATGAGCTATCATATATCTCCTTTCAAAGTGAGAAAATCAAAGATGATGTTGAGGTTGGCATTGTCCTAGATGACCAAGAGGAAGCTACCTTTTCAGATGAATTAGAAATATTTTGCCTAAGCTTGAATAGTCAACCTCCATGTGTAAAAGTGCCATCAGGTGAGAAGGTTGTAAATGCTCCTATAGTCCAAAATGAGGTAAGCCATTAAAAAATGGACTAGTATGTCTATATTTTAGACATGTTTATCTCAATTTTCCATTGGAGAGCAAGCCAAACAATCATCAATCAGGTATCTTAGCCCATGTAGCATGAGATCTTAAAAGAAAGGTATTTTCCATCTTGGTCAATAATAAGTTAATAATGATAATTGTTTCCCATTTTATCCAGGATGAAAATACTTATAAATGGAATCCTTATACAAATTAGAGTAGTTTTTATGTTTTCCTCTAAGTGCCTTATGCACATTTATTTTTTGTTGTGTGTTCCTTTCTATAAGTGCATTGGGCACATTATTAGTTTTGTTTCTTTTTGTCATTTTTACTTCAAGAAGAGGTTTTGATGCAAGGGCATCCTTGTATCATTTCATGTCAACTGGAAGATAGAGACTTATGACCCCCTATTACCAATGGATTAGACAAAATGAATATTCTGGGTTGTTAAGCATAAAAGGTATGCCCCCAATTGAGTCACCAAAGATATTGGCCAAAATTGGCCCACATAATAAAGTTTTGTAGGTCTAGAGGGAGAATATGAGTAGGTTCCTAATTGAAGATTTATCCAATGGCATAAGGATCAAAAAAACTTTAAGAGAAGATCAAGTCACTTGCAAAGCTTTTGAAATAGTTTAAGCAAGCTTAAAGTGTAAATTTGGAAATATTAAGGGACCAAACCATCATAACACATCATGTAGGAATGAATAGATCAAATTGATCATGCATTTAATAAGTATAATAAGCCCCTCAAGGTCAATGGACTACATGAAGATAATTTTTTTCATGCCTTGAACATCCCCTACAAAATTAGTGTCTTGATGAGATTTCTATCTCAAAATACAAGTCTTCAAAGTTGAATAAGAATAATGACATGTTCAAGGGGATGTCAAGTTCAAACATCCTAAAATAACTGTTTGGATTCAAATGTTCCTAAGGATAAACATGGAGTAGAAAAGTGGAGATATCTCAAATGACTCAATGAATATCTAATAGTGCATGATGATTAATGAAGTTAGCGGGTCTAGGTAGATCATTGGAGCAAGATCAATCGGCAATCAAAGATCAATGGTGAGCTCAAGATCAAAGTGTCATTGGATCTTGAGAATGAATCAAAAGATGCCAAGTGTCTCAATCACAGTAACTCCAAATTAAGATTGACAGAGCATGTTCAAGTAGATTAGTGGTGTAGATCAAAGGTGGAAAAGTCAAGGGGACTAAATCAAACAAGAGGTCACAACATGGCATAAGTGTGTGAGTTAAATGTAGATCTAACTACGGGACCCACAAGATGAACTACCAAGTAGAAAGATATTGAAGGTAGGTTAAGATCGATGGAAATAATGAGGGTCAAAGCTAAAAGAAATTCCATGAGAATCAATGGGACATATTTGATCAAATATTTAGAGGATATAGGATACGACCATGTGTCCAAAATTGAAATGTTTATGTATTTAAATGGAACAAGTAGCCCCAAGGAAGGCCAAGAAGGTAGACATGTTATAATATGAGTTTTCACCACTTTAGCTAGGTAAACACATAAATGCAAGATAGAATATGATCTAGATAATTAAGAGTATGTCCTACAAAGCCATCTAATGCCATTAAATTCTATAAAACCTTTTAAGAGATTCTAGACTTAGGTTTTATGTCTTTTTCAAATTCAAGAAAACCTAGGCTAAAGATATTTATTTTCAATCATGACTACATGAAAACCAATAGGGTGATTGGTTTTCATCCATAATAGATCTATATAAAAGATTTAGAAGCAATGCTAGAATGATGGTTGCATAAAAAATATCAGAATGAACATCAATGAG
The DNA here is from genome assembly GCA_037957365.1 of Torreya grandis. NCBI lineage: Eukaryota > Viridiplantae > Streptophyta > Pinopsida > Cupressales > Taxaceae > Torreya > Torreya grandis. The sequence continues at coordinate 4,024,944 of JARHVA010000034.1, forward strand.
CAAGCTCAAGTAACTACCTGATAATGTGAAGAACATTAATCATGATTGAGGAAGATAGTTGACCATTTACTATTCCAAGACCCTTACGAACTTGTTCCTATTTGTTAGATCATGACTCAACATCTTTGGATCAATGTTATTCAGTCAAAAGTGGTTGACCTTCATTTATTATTTTTCTATCTGCCTAGTTATCTATCTCTCTCCACCATCTCTTATATATTACATTTTCTTTACTATTGAAAAGGGCTAACTCTTGAATATCCTTCTTAGAGACAGAGGCTCTTATGCTTTGACTATGCTAAAATTATACTATAACACCTATTTGATGTAATAAAGACTAAATTCCTCCATTTACAAGCTAAATTGAGGTGTGTTCTTTGAATTTATTGATGTGGTTAAGTTAATGTATGATTTCCTTACCTCTATCTAAATTTTCTCACCTTCATGTAGTATTTGATAACTCTCATAGTTCATTCTAAGTGCATATATAGTTTGTTCATTAGTTTGGAAGTGGATAATTTCCCTCTCATACTAGATTAATATCTAGTTCTTTCCTTTTAGTGAAATACTTATGAGGAAGCTAGTCAAAGGGTGAATGAAGTGATGTTTGACAGTCTTAATAGGGTCCCATAGTGAGTCTTGTGTAGGCATACAAATTCAAAACATTGGTGTATCACCTTGTTTACATGTTTTCATGTATTTTGTCTATTTCTCTCCTTTTCCCAAGTTAGAGATTAGTTTAGGTGATAGATCCAAAAGGAGTCCAACCTTCTCTGGAGGCTCAACCTCACCATAAGAAACCCACATTCTGAGGTTGTTCCCATTATGTATCTCAATTGGAGAGAGCCTAAAGAACTCTCTCCAAGGGTGCAAATTGATACTACAATAGTTAGATTAGTTTATTTTAGTTTAGATTTAATATTTTTATTTATTTTATTAGTTTGTTATCTCATATTTAGTAGATATCATGTTTGTTTTATATTTTTGTTTTGAGTTATGTCTAGTTTCTTACTTTATTGAAAATATTTTACAAATTGAGTTACTTCTTAATTCTATTTTACTTTATATTTCTAGTTTATTATTTTGGTGTTGTCTGGAAGAAATTATTACAACATCAAGATATTACTCGAGAATGTATTACATTACTGAATCATATTTATTTCCTTTAAGAGGTTATATTGTTCATAGACTTTCTTTATTAGATAGGATAGATTACACATTCATATATGAACTGATTCATTATTTGATAAGTGGATTTTTGAAATTATAATGGAATATGTTATATTCAATAATGTATTTATTTTTCCTAGAACATTCACAAAACCTCTATCATCTTTAGGATTGTAATTGAACCTTTATAACCTTACTATTAGACATGTATGCTTCTAAATTAACATTTATAATAGGTGAAAGAGTTGATTAGTTGATGAAATAATTTTCATTGTTAATAATACCATTTCTATAACAATGATGATCGATCACATTGTTCAAAGTATGTTCAAGATTATTTTTTGAAATTCTATGAATAGTTGATTCAGAGGAAAATTACTTTTGATCAAAATTACATTTAGTCAGATAATTGTACATCATAATTAAAAAATGCATGAATGTTTTATTGGTTAAGTAGGATGCATGTTACCACTAGTGTAGAACATATTTGGAGTTTCATTGAAGTTGGCCATGGAAAATAGAAATATGAAGATGCTAGAGCATGTGTAAAAAAATCTATTATAAGGGAGGAGTTATAATCTGAATATGGTGTTCATTTGATAAATGCAAATACTATGGTTGAATGGTGTAATAAAAATATGTGTTATGGTGCTCAACTAAATTCTACTATTCAAAGACATTTCTAGTTAATAGAGGAAGAATACTTGGTAAAGTATGAGGATTATATGACTCTAATAGATTTAAGTAACCTCCACTCATTTTGTAGTTCAAATTCAAGTTCTTGGACTGTTCATATGAAACATTTATCTTGTTTTTATTTTGCATGCATGGACTCTATTTGGAATGAGTGTGAGTCACAAGAGTGGGTGGATAATTGGAGTTCCAAACCTTTAATTCTAATCAACACATATCATATTTCAACAACATTTTAACTTAAAAATATGACATCATCAGATGGCTTTGATCATGTATCTTATCTAGTGCAACCGGGTAGAATATTTTTCATTATGTATACTTTATTCTCATTATATATCTGAATGGGTTTTTGTGATATAGGGCATGTTTTTGTAGTTATTGTAGATGAGGGTAATGAAGAGGGAACTGATTAATGCTTGTGGTGGTGTGTAGAGAGAAATAAAAAATTGACTTCCCTAGTTATAGATGGAGAAACCATTGACTATCTTACTAGGTCAATGGTAGTCACTATAAATTTAGTTTTTATGATATCTTATAAAATATTTAGATCAATGGTTGCTTGAAGAGTTTTAAATACACAAAAAAATACTAAACTATTCAAATTTTATTCTTGCAATGAATATTAAATTACACAAATATCATGGGAGGCCATTAAATAGAAAACTATGAAAAGTTTGAGAGTTACACCATGAAGCTATTCTTGATACTATCAAGGTTAGAGTAGATCCTAGTGGTTCTTTGGATTGAAATACATAGGTATGCTAACTTTTTAAATGTATATGTAATCAATTTTACTAAATGTTTTTATTTTATAAGTAGTACATATGAATTTCATTTTTAATTACTTACTAATAATTTTTTGTAGGTTAATGGTGCCAGATAAGCTTCCACCTTCACATGGTTGGCACTATCAATATAGAATTCTATATTATTAAATCTAAGAGAATCTCAATTTGGACATGATCTAGGATCAGGTTAGATGTGATCAAAGATTAGAAAATGACTTACAAGTTTTGTTTTACATGTGTTTGAACTTAGGCTAAAAAATGCATTTTTATTATATTGGGAACGACATTCTTGAGGCTAGAATGGGTGGTGGATTTATTGATTGAGCCTGATGAGAGGCCAAGAACCTAGAACTAGATGTTATTCACCCCTTGAATGTGTTGGTAGTTTTAGTTATTGGTCAGGAAACATTGAAACCATAGTTCTGCAACCATAACTTAAATTTTGACAACATTTATTATCAGTGTTTTTGTGTTCTGAAATGGTAGTGAAAATGCACTTTTGGGTGTATTTGAATGTTGTGGTTATGTGATAACATGTATTTCGCCTATTTTTACATGATCTAAGTGATAAATTCCTAGGTGGAGGTTTCAGAGGTAGAAATGGTAGTTGGAGCTCAAGAAGTTATTTGTTCAATGCCAAAATGTTGCATTTTTAGACCCATCATTACAACTTGTCTAATGGATTACTCTCAAAGGTTCCACATGATCTCTCTAGGATGTGATTATAGGGCTTAAATAGGTAGGGAAGATATTTGATGGTTCACATAAATGACTTACAAGTTTCATTTTACACATGTTTGAACTTAGGCTAAAAATTAAATTTTTATTGTATTGAGAAGGGTGTTCTTGAGGCCAGAATGGGTGGGGGGATTTGTCCCAATATTAGAAGCATCATAACAACAATTCTACTATACTTTAAATCTATAAAACATGTTAAAACATAGGCAAGATGAGTTTTTTGTTTATTTGAGTTTTATAAACTTGGATAAGGGTTAAAACATGTTACAATTAATAAAAAAACTACTAGAAATATAAATTTTAAGAGCTAAAAACTTTATTTTGAGAAATTGATCTATTGGAGCAACAACTAGGTCTAAAGACCTAGAAATTTAAAAAGATAGAATTTGAGAATGAGAGTTCAATCTCTTAGAGACCTATAATTGGTTGATTTATTGTAAGTTTTGACACCTACATAAATCATTGAGTTTTCAAAATACCTATCCAAAGTGTCTTAAAGAATATTATTTAAAATAAGGAGAGTAGATCTAAGAGATTAATGACTAGTTAAGAGCAGACATAATGAGTAATTGACTAGTTTAAAATAAGATTCTTTCAGAGTGGATTTTGAATTGCTTTGAGAACAAGAGTGGATAAGTGAGGTTAGAATTCTTCATGATCCTAGAACATATGTATAATACTTTCATAGCCTTCTTAAATATATAATAGAAAACTATGCATTAGGTGGTATTAGGGGATGATAAAAGGTTTTGACCAAAGATGGATCATTGTCTCATGAGTGAATATTATATTTCAAGTCCATAAGGTTGCCTTTTATTAGACTAAATACATTATATTTAAGGTCAGGAAGAAGTTCATATTGCAAGTTTAACAAAGATAAAGCTACAAAGATGAATAAGTAGACCATATACATGGTCACCAAAAGGAGTTCAGTGTAGAATAAGTATTGATAGAGATTACTTGAGAGGTGATGGAAAATATAACGGAACAAGAATCATAGAAACTATATTAGAAGTAGACATAGTTTCAAGAAAATCTAGTCAAAAAGGCATTAGATCTAGGTGAAGATTAAATATCAGGTAACTTACAATTATAGTTATCCAAGTGAGAAATTTGCAGGGATTTATGAATGAATTTATGTCTTTGCATTATATAAGTTCAAACATGATTGGGTATGGATTTTAAGTGTAATAAAATTATGTCAATGATAAATTGAAAATTTTTAAATGGGTGATGACATGCAAAATGGATAAGAGTGTCATTGGTCATTTCCATTGCACACAATGAAATAAAATTTTTAATTAAAATAATATGGGAGATTCAAGATTTATAGTATTGAAAAGAACAAATTTTTAATCCTTATTTGTGTACAACATTAAATACGAGATCCGATATATAATAGTTTATAAGATCAAACAACACTATATAATAACACATAATGAAATAAAAACTGAATATAAATTAGATAGATTGCCATGATGGGTAGATGAAGGATAATGAGGGACAAAATAGGGGTATAAAGTGACTTTTTTTCTAAAAATAACAATAGTTGAACTTGGAGAGAATGTTAGAGATACTTCAAAAAGGAATTTGACAATGTCATATAAACATGAATTATGGCATTTTGAATGTTGTTTTTAAATATATAATTTTTTCCAATATGTAGATGATAAAAGTGTGCAAAGATCTATTTATGATAATAAGTTGGTCATGTTTTGTAAAAAGATAAGGAGAGTGCATGTGTATAAACACACTTTTTCTGAGTAAATGATTGAATTTTTGTATGAAATTTTATATATAGATAGGTGAAATTTGAAGAATATTAAGAATATTTTCATTAATTTTTAAATAATTTTACAAGTCAAGAAAGTTAGAAAATTAAAACTGCAAGTGTACAAACATAATGTTTTGACCTCAACTTCATGAAAATAAAAAAAATTTAAAGCATAGTTGACAATGTGTAGATTGTTGAGATATAAGTTTTATAAGCATCGATTAATATTCAAAAAGTTATAAGGGAATTTGTGACAATATGTATATTGAATATAATGATGTATGTTATATAGAAAGTAAGTAATAACTATAAATAATATTCTAACATTAAAAAAAATTATATATTCAAAAACTATGCTTTTCCCTCTAGAAACCCATATTTTTTTTTAAAACTAATAAAATTTACATCATTAGACTTGTCGATAAAAAGGAAAAAAACTCTAAATTTCTTATAAATTCCCTTGGCTGGTCCATGATAGAGTTTGGCTAGCTTCAAGAACCCCAGGTCAAAAATAAGGTAAAATTGGAGGGAAAGTGGGAAAAAAATCTAATATGAAAAGATCATACACCTTTTGCACAACTACTATTGGGTTATTAAATGTTTCTACCCATTTATCTATGGATCCCAAAAGATGTGCGTGCTTTTAAAAGCATGCACACCCTTTATGATTCATGAATACCTTTTGAATATCACATGAAAATGAGTCATTTGCTTTGATCTTTCCAAATTATAAACTTTTTTTTTGGATGTAACTATGCAAATTTGGCAAATTATTCATTTATTTTGTTTGAATCACTATAAATTCTTCAAGTTTATATCTACAATTATCTTATTTTGGAAAAGATAAATAATGGGGTTAGGAAGCCATCATAAAAGGCCAATAAAAGAGCTAAAAAATGAGGAAATTGAAGAGAAAAGAGAAAATGAAAGAAAAAGACAAGCATATAGGAAAGCATCCATAAGGGCTTGTAGGCAAGGTGAAGGTTCTTCTTCTACACCAGGTAATACTTCTAATGAAAATAACATGCCCAATTATATAGAATTTAGTTTATGTATGTCTTCAAATTAGATGAGATAACCAAGTCAATATTTTTTGCAGGATGAAATTCAAAATGTAGAGCATGCAAGTAATGAGTTTGTAATGAATGATGAAACATATGGACAAACATAATATAATGAAACATCCATTCATAATGAATTTTTTGAGGATGATGGTAATCAACATCAAATAATGACCTTGAATCATGTGTCTCCTAATAAAGAGGTATTTAATTTTCCTATAAGTTCTAATGTAGATAGTCAACCCTCTAATATCCCTACTATGGTTAAGTGTTAACACCACCCCATACCTTCAAGGATAATATGATGAACACCAAAGTATTTGGTTGAAATAGATGAAAAAATAATAGAACCTATAAAAGGTAAGATTTCAAAAATATCAGTTCAACATAATTCTTAATGTGTATGGAAATATGTATTTATGAATAAAAGCCATACAAAATGAAGTTTGCTCATTTTGCATACTCAAAGATGAGTGAATTATCTTAAAGGATGACTCTAACCAACTACACAATTCACTCTCAAAGCTTGATCAAGATTAGATAAATGTGATTATAGCCTAGAAACACCCATATAGATGTGTCTTCATAGATTCTTCATCGATTGGGCTGTTGAGTTAGATTCTACAACCCTTATTGACCAACTTTGGCTCATTTTGAGAGATTTGGATATGAGAGAAAATTCATTGCTACATCTCATCCATATTGAGTTAGATAAAATCCTCATAGGTTTTCTTATATGACTCATCCTTTCATGTGTAGGAGTTGATGTTTCATCTCTATCCTTCATGGTTCTCGTGCAACGTGTGATTGAAGTTCACTCATTTTTCACACTTAGGGATGAGTGAATTCTCTTCAAGGATGCCTCTGATCAAATACAAATTTTTATCTTGAGGCCCAACCAATATCAAAAATTTTTTTTTTTAGACTAAAAATGCCCATCCAAATGTGTCCACATAAACAGTTAGTCGATTGGGCTCCTCCAACCAATCATGTATGTGTAAGAGATACCTTATTTTCTATGTTTATTTGATAGTGAGGAGAGAGATTGGTTTAGAAACTTAAAAATTGAGTATATAAAATATAAATAAATGTTGAAACACTTTTAATGCATTTATAAAAACCTCATAAAAGGATCGTTTATTTTAATAAAACTATATCTTGAGTTTTGACCTACTAGAGGGTAATTAGGCCTAATAGACAAAACATGATTTTATGAATTTTTGGGTAAAATATTAAAATTAAAAATATATAACTTTTATTTATGCATTAATAATTCATAAAACACCTAAATACATATGTCTAAGGTATCTTGAAGTGCTAATTCAATACAAAATGGGTTTTGGCATGTTAGAGCAATGCTAAGACTAGTAAGTCTATGAGAGGTTTTTGATAAAATTATTTGTAGCAGACCTTGTGAGCTGTTAAAAAAGTTGAGTCATCTACAAAATATTGTGATAACATAATTTAGATTTATATATACCCCTATTTTCAAATATATCTTGTTTTGATCCTCTTGAGGCATTTAGGCTTAATTAGCTTGTAGAGAGCTTTGAGTCTTTTGATTTTAAATAGACAAAACCAATATATGGATTGGTTTTCCATATCGATTTAAAGATTGAATATTTATTGAAGTATCATAAGAATATAACCCCAAGTTTTATATAATATTCAAGGAATATCAAAGTTTCGTAAGTCTCTTCATTTGTGTCTATATTCTTGCCTTGCCAAGATTATAATTTTGTGGATAGTCTAAAGAGGGCTATCATAAGTAGACCATAGTGACTGTATAGACACATATAATTATATTTTTTTGTTGTTGTATGGATAAGTAGGGGCTGAATACATACACAAGTACATCACTAGACCTCATAACATTTATGATCAAGTATAATTTATAATACTTATATGTCCATAAAATTGATCCCAAGCCCACTTAAACATCACAATTGAAAATTGATATATCATTAAATTGAAATGAAACAAGTAAATAGAAAATATCACATGTAATTTTAAAATATACATAATGATTCAAAGAACCTAACTTAGATAATAACGTGATTTTTTAAACCCCATCTGAAGTAATAGTTCAACCATTAACCAATATTAAGTGTAAACATTAAATCATAAAAATAGAAAATACACATAGGTAAAGGAATAATATTATCAAATAATATATATGTGATACATGTAAAGTTCTATGTCATAATTTAACATAAATAATATAACATATATCAAGAAAAAATGTAGACCATAACATGTACATAGAAAAAATGTGCCATATAAGCATATCATGTGGGCCATATCAACATACAAAATTGATTGTGTGAATAATAATGTACATAGATAAAATACACCATACATGCATATAATAGGGGCCATATCGGCATACAAAATAGATTATGCCTAAAACTATATCCCTATCACAACAACTAGGTCTCCTACTCCTCATTGGCTCCAAATAAATTATGCTTTGTTGCCATAGACATAGAGCCAATGGTGTTGGATGCCTCAATATGAGGAAATAATTTCCTCTCAGCATGTGAGTCATCCATTATTTCATTAAAAACTGATGAAAATTATTGTCTCTACACAACATATAAAATATAAAAATTAATACATTAAAATTGTATATTAAAAATTTGATAATTTTTTCAAGAATGTAAAATTTTGTAAAATGTTCTACACTCACCATACTCCATCTAAGCAGTTGTCTAGGGATATGAGACTGCATATACATCTATGATGGGGAATCCTATGGAGCATACCTATATCATTAGATCTAGAGTTGTATAAAATTATTTAAATATGACATAAAATATCATTGCTTAAAGATAAAAAGAATTAAACTATGTGTTCTCACTAGTCTCTATCCTTGAATCATAACCTATTATGGAGATAATGGATTTTATAATGTATAAGCAACATCACCTAAACCTTTTTTAATCCATGAGTGGTGCCCATAACATCCCTCATCATCTATAAAACCAATAAAACTATAATATGTGAATCTAGAATGAACATGATAAAAATCTATGACTATAATATATATTAAAATAGAGTTTTTTGTTCAAAGGATAATGAACATGTAAATAGATAAATATGTAATTTAAAATTTTACAAACCTATGGTACACTTGTGGTAATTATGGCCTATACAATAGAGTCAAGCCCTGTCAAGGTACCTAGAATATCACCAATCAACTAGATACAAATAACAAACAACAAGTTCAGTCAAATAAATTAGTCAATTAAGTAAACATATGTACTAGAAAATAAACTTAATATTCTTTTACAAACATAAAAAAACTATAATTAAAATTAAATTTGTGTATCAAATGTATATGCTAAAGTATCCTCTACAATAGGAGCCTAGTATATATTGATAAGAGTCGCTAAAGATACTACATCTTGCATATTGTCTGAAATGCTACTGTCAAGCACTGTTGAAGCATTTACATGTGGCATATGCTCTAGCATGCTAGGGTTTGACACTATTTAAATATATACAGATGGCATATACTCTAGCATGTTATTCTTCATTAATGTACTCTATGCATGTCTCATCTGAATAGGTCCTTTACACTTCCTCTCACATGATGTGAATGATGTACAGGAACTATAACATGAGTAAGAGAAGGGAAACTAGCACCTATACCAAAACCACCACTAGCACCACTACCATTACCACTAACACCACCACTACCACTAGCACCACTTGTAGGTTGAGTAGAAGTCTTCCAAGTATGCATACCATGATCAATCATAAATTATGTCAAACTAATAACCACCTCAAGGGTGTCCATCTATATGTTATGATACAAAATTTTAATAATAGAAGCATGTGATATTGTTCCTCTATTTCTCAAAGATCAATTATGATGGTTTTAGTCAAGCCTAGTACCGTATCTATCAAGTGAAGACCCACCTCCCCTAATTTGGGATACCTTCATGTTAAAATAATTTAGAATTGCTTGCAATACAAATTCACAATATAATTTTCTCAAAAAATGTAATGGAGCCTCTTTATTGTTACATGGAAGCTCATCAAACACCATCAACCACATATCCCAAAAGTTATTTTTAATCTCCTCATGATCACATCAATCAATAATAATGTGTTTATAATTCATTTGGTGGAGGTTGGTTGGTTCTAGGTTTAATAAATAAATCACACAAATATTCTTTTGTTATATTTTTCTTCACATCTTCATATGGTAATTTATTGGAATAAAATTCTTTCAAAACCTCTCTTTGATGCAACATTGCATCCAGTTGTGAAGTCACATTTCCCACTTCATTAAAAATAGACTCTAATGTATTAGCAAGTAAAATTTATGCACTACCAACTAAAGAGTGATGCAAATTATTGATAATCATTTTAAATTGTTGATGTTTATAATTTATTGCTCATAAAATTCAACTTTTTCTTGTGCAAAATCAAACTCTTTGGAGTTTTGTCTAATATTTTATTCAAGAAATGGATCCATCAAAATTATGTATAAAATTTTAAAAAGATATATAAGTTTTTTCACCAATGTAAAAAATTCAACACAAATTTAAATTCAAAACTTAGTTCAATAAATAAATATAAATAAAAAAAAAATTCAAAAATAACATACTTGATTTGAAGTAATCCAATGCTAAATCCTATTAGTGGGATGAAACTTCAAAATACATGCATCAATTTTTAAATTTATTAAAACAAAAGTCTCCTCAAACTTTCTTGGCCATAGGTTTTCACTTTCAACTGTGTAAAAAATAAAATAAGGGAAAGGGCGTATGCCTTTTATGATTTATAATGGGTGTATGCCCTTTAAAAATGACAAATATCCTTTGTAAAGGGAAACAATACTTTAGAAAGGGCATATTCCCTTTGAAAAGGTTGTATGCCCTTGAGGCTCAGGAAAAATCCTTAGACTTAGTTTTTTTTTAAAAGGGCATGTGCCTTTTTAAAAAGGGCATATGCCTTTTGTAAAAAAATTTACAAAGTTGGGGAACTGTCATTTTGTTTGTCCCCCAACTTTGTGAATTGACCTTGATAGGCATACACCATAGGAATACATGTGCAATGTCAATAATACATAGATTTCCGTGATAGGTATATAAAAAAATGTATCTACCAACATAGTATCTAATATTGGGTGAATGCCATATACGCATATACAATGCCAAAAATGTGTAAATTGCCATATAGGCATACAACAAGTACATCTCATGTAAGACATCCTATTCATAAAATAATATCCTTATTTTTTCCTTCCTCTAAGAAGACTCTCCCTAGATGCTTATTAGTAGATGTAGACCCCTCTAATGCCTTGGATTACTCCAAACTCTGATTGTGGGTTCCATGATCATAGCTCGCTTGCAACTAAACCTATTCAAATAAAAGTATTATTACAAAATAACATAAAATACATTAAAATAATTATTAATAAATTAATTTTAAATTACAATAAAATTAATAACCACCTCAAGGGTGTCCATCTATATGTTATGATACAAAATTTTAATAATAGAAGCATGTGATATTGTTCCTCTATTTCTCAAAGATCAATTATGATGGTTTTAGTCAAGCCTAGTACCGTATCTATCAAGTGAAGACCCACCTCCCCTAATTTGGGATACCTTCATGTTAAAATAATTTAGAATTGCTTGCAATACAAATTCACAATATAATTTTCTCAAAAAATGTAATGGAGCCTCTTTATTGTTACATGGAAGCTCATCAAACACCATCAACCACATATCCCAAAAGTTATTTTTAATCTCCTCATGATCACATCAATCAATAATAATGTGTTTATAATTCATTTGGTGGAGGTTGGTTGGTTCTAGGTTTAATAAATAAATCACACAAATATTCTTTTGTTATATTTTTCTTCACATCTTCATATGGTAATTTATTGGAATAAAATTCTTTCAAAACCTCTCTTTGATGCAACATTGCATCCAGTTGTGAAGTCACATTTCCCACTTCATTAAAAATAGACTCTAATGTATTAGCAAGTAAAATTTATGCACTACCAACTAAAGAGTGATGCAAATTATTGATAATCATTTTAAATTGTTGATGTTTATAATTTATTGCTCATAAAATTCAACTTTTTCTTGTGCAAAATCAAACTCTTTGGAGTTTTGTCTAATATTTTATTCAAGAAATGGATCCATCAAAATTATGTATAAAATTTTAAAAAGATATATAAGTTTTTTCACCAATGTAAAAAATTCAACACAAATTTAAATTCAAAACTTAGTTCAATAAATAAATATAAATAAAAAAAAAATTCAAAAATAACATACTTGATTTGAAGTAATCCAATGCTAAATCCTATTAGTGGGATGAAACTTCAAAATACATGCATCAATTTTTAAATTTATTAAAACAAAAGTCTCCTCAAACTTTCTTGGCCATAGGTTTTCACTTTCAACTGTGTAAAAAATAAAATAAGGGAAAGGGCGTATGCCTTTTATGATTTATAATGGGTGTATGCCCTTTAAAAATGACAAATATCCTTTGTAAAGGGAAACAATACTTTAGAAAGGGCATATTCCCTTTGAAAAGGTTGTATGCCCTTGAGGCTCAGGAAAAATCCTTAGACTTAGTTTTTTTTTAAAAGGGCATGTGCCTTTTTAAAAAGGGCATATGCCTTTTGTAAAAAAATTTACAAAGTTGGGGAACTGTCATTTTGTTTGTCCCCCAACTTTGTGAATTGACCTTGATAGGCATACACCATAGGAATACATGTGCAATGTCAATAATACATAGATTTCCGTGATAGGTATATAAAAAAATGTATCTACCAACATAGTATCTAATATTGGGTGAATGCCATATACGCATATACAATGCCAAAAATGTGTAAATTGCCATATAGGCATACAACAAGTACATCTCATGTAAGACATCCTATTCATAAAATAATATCCTTATTTTTTCCTTCCTCTAAGAAGACTCTCCCTAGATGCTTATTAGTAGATGTAGACCCCTCTAATGCCTTGGATTACTCCAAACTCTGATTGTGGGTTCCATGATCATAGCTCGCTTGCAACTAAACCTATTCAAATAAAAGTATTATTACAAAATAACATAAAATACATTAAAATAATTATTAATAAATTAATTTTAAATTACAATAAAATTAATAACCACCTCAAGGGTGTCCATCTATATGTTATGATACAAAATTTTAATAATAGAAGCATGTGATATTGTTCCTCTATTTCTCAAAGATCAATTATGATGGTTTTAGTCAAGCCTAGTACCGTATCTATCAAGTGAAGACCCACCTCCCCTAATTTGGGATACCTTCATGTTAAAATAATTTAGAATTGCTTGCAATACAAATTCACAATATAATTTTCTCAAAAAATGTAATGGAGCCTCTTTATTGTTACATGGAAGCTCATCAAACACCATCAACCACATATCCCAAAAGTTATTTTTAATCTCCTCATGATCACATCAATCAATAATAATGTGTTTATAATTCATTTGGTGGAGGTTGGTTGGTTCTAGGTTTAATAAATAAATCACACAAATATTCTTTTGTTATATTTTTCTTCACATCTTCATATGGTAATTTATTGGAATAAAATTCTTTCAAAACCTCTCTTTGATGCAACATTGCATCCAGTTGTGAAGTCACATTTCCCACTTCATTAAAAATAGACTCTAATGTATTAGCAAGTAAAATTTATGCACTACCAACTAAAGAGTGATGCAAATTATTGATAATCATTTTAAATTGTTGATGTTTATAATTTATTGCTCATAAAATTCAACTTTTTCTTGTGCAAAATCAAACTCTTTGGAGTTTTGTCTAATATTTTATTCAAGAAATGGATCCATCAAAATTATGTATAAAATTTTAAAAAGATATATAAGTTTTTTCACCAATGTAAAAAATTCAACACAAATTTAAATTCAAAACTTAGTTCAATAAATAAATATAAATAAAAAAAAAATTCAAAAATAACATACTTGATTTGAAGTAATCCAATGCTAAATCCTATTAGTGGGATGAAACTTCAAAATACATGCATCAATTTTTAAATTTATTAAAACAAAAGTCTCCTCAAACTTTCTTGGCCATAGGTTTTCACTTTCAACTGTGTAAAAAATAAAATAAGGGAAAGGGCGTATGCCTTTTATGATTTATAATGGGTGTATGCCCTTTAAAAATGACAAATATCCTTTGTAAAGGGAAACAATACTTTAGAAAGGGCATATTCCCTTTGAAAAGGTTGTATGCCCTTGAGGCTCAGGAAAAATCCTTAGACTTAGTTTTTTTTTAAAAGGGCATGTGCCTTTTTAAAAAGGGCATATGCCTTTTGTAAAAAAATTTACAAAGTTGGGGAACTGTCATTTTGTTTGTCCCCCAACTTTGTGAATTGACCTTGATAGGCATACACCATAGGAATACATGTGCAATGTCAATAATACATAGATTTCCGTGATAGGTATATAAAAAAATGTATCTACCAACATAGTATCTAATATTGGGTGAATGCCATATACGCATATACAATGCCAAAAATGTGTAAATTGCCATATAGGCATACAACAAGTACATCTCATGTAAGACATCCTATTCATAAAATAATATCCTTATTTTTTCCTTCCTCTAAGAAGACTCTCCCTAGATGCTTATTAGTAGATGTAGACCCCTCTAATGCCTTGGATTACTCCAAACTCTGATTGTGGGTTCCATGATCATAGCTCGCTTGCAACTAAACCTATTCAAATAAAAGTATTATTACAAAATAACATAAAATACATTAAAATAATTATTAATAAATTAATTTTAAATTACAATAAAATTAATAACCACCTCAAGGGTGTCCATCTATATGTTATGATACAAAATTTTAATAATAGAAGCATGTGATATTGTTCCTCTATTTCTCAAAGATCAATTATGATGGTTTTAGTCAAGCCTAGTACCGTATCTATCAAGTGAAGACCCACCTCCCCTAATTTGGGATACCTTCATGTTAAAATAATTTAGAATTGCTTGCAATACAAATTCACAATATAATTTTCTCAAAAAATGTAATGGAGCCTCTTTATTGTTACATGGAAGCTCATCAAACACCATCAACCACATATCCCAAAAGTTATTTTTAATCTCCTCATGATCACATCAATCAATAATAATGTGTTTATAATTCATTTGGTGGAGGTTGGTTGGTTCTAGGTTTAATAAATAAATCACACAAATATTCTTTTGTTATATTTTTCTTCACATCTTCATATGGTAATTTATTGGAATAAAATTCTTTCAAAACCTCTCTTTGATGCAACATTGCATCCAGTTGTGAAGTCACATTTCCCACTTCATTAAAAATAGACTCTAATGTATTAGCAAGTAAAATTTATGCACTACCAACTAAAGAGTGATGCAAATTATTGATAATCATTTTAAATTGTTGATGTTTATAATTTATTGCTCATAAAATTCAACTTTTTCTTGTGCAAAATCAAACTCTTTGGAGTTTTGTCTAATATTTTATTCAAGAAATGGATCCATCAAAATTATGTATAAAATTTTAAAAAGATATATAAGTTTTTTCACCAATGTAAAAAATTCAACACAAATTTAAATTCAAAACTTAGTTCAATAAATAAATATAAATAAAAAAAAAATTCAAAAATAACATACTTGATTTGAAGTAATCCAATGCTAAATCCTATTAGTGGGATGAAACTTCAAAATACATGCATCAATTTTTAAATTTATTAAAACAAAAGTCTCCTCAAACTTTCTTGGCCATAGGTTTTCACTTTCAACTGTGTAAAAAATAAAATAAGGGAAAGGGCGTATGCCTTTTATGATTTATAATGGGTGTATGCCCTTTAAAAATGACAAATATCCTTTGTAAAGGGAAACAATACTTTAGAAAGGGCATATTCCCTTTGAAAAGGTTGTATGCCCTTGAGGCTCAGGAAAAATCCTTAGACTTAGTTTTTTTTTAAAAGGGCATGTGCCTTTTTAAAAAGGGCATATGCCTTTTGTAAAAAAATTTACAAAGTTGGGGAACTGTCATTTTGTTTGTCCCCCAACTTTGTGAATTGACCTTGATAGGCATACACCATAGGAATACATGTGCAATGTCAATAATACATAGATTTCCGTGATAGGTATATAAAAAAATGTATCTACCAACATAGTATCTAATATTGGGTGAATGCCATATACGCATATACAATGCCAAAAATGTGTAAATTGCCATATAGGCATACAACAAGTACATCTCATGTAAGACATCCTATTCATAAAATAATATCCTTATTTTTTCCTTCCTCTAAGAAGACTCTCCCTAGATGCTTATTAGTAGATGTAGACCCCTCTAATGCCTTGGATTACTCCAAACTCTGATTGTGGGTTCCATGATCATAGCTCGCTTGCAACTAAACCTATTCAAATAAAAGTATTATTACAAAATAACATAAAATACATTAAAATAATTATTAATAAATTAATTTTAAATTACAATAAAATTAATAACCACCTCAAGGGTGTCCATCTATATGTTATGATACAAAATTTTAATAATAGAAGCATGTGATATTGTTCCTCTATTTCTCAAAGATCAATTATGATGGTTTTAGTCAAGCCTAGTACCGTATCTATCAAGTGAAGACCCACCTCCCCTAATTTGGGATACCTTCATGTTAAAATAATTTAGAATTGCTTGCAATACAAATTCACAATATAATTTTCTCAAAAAATGTAATGGAGCCTCTTTATTGTTACATGGAAGCTCATCAAACACCATCAACCACATATCCCAAAAGTTATTTTTAATCTCCTCATGATCACATCAATCAATAATAATGTGTTTATAATTCATTTGGTGGAGGTTGGTTGGTTCTAGGTTTAATAAATAAATCACACAAATATTCTTTTGTTATATTTTTCTTCACATCTTCATATGGTAATTTATTGGAATAAAATTCTTTCAAAACCTCTCTTTGATGCAACATTGCATCCAGTTGTGAAGTCACATTTCCCACTTCATTAAAAATAGACTCTAATGTATTAGCAAGTAAAATTTATGCACTACCAACTAAAGAGTGATGCAAATTATTGATAATCATTTTAAATTGTTGATGTTTATAATTTATTGCTCATAAAATTCAACTTTTTCTTGTGCAAAATCAAACTCTTTGGAGTTTTGTCTAATATTTTATTCAAGAAATGGATCCATCAAAATTATGTATAAAATTTTAAAAAGATATATAAGTTTTTTCACCAATGTAAAAAATTCAACACAAATTTAAATTCAAAACTTAGTTCAATAAATAAATATAAATAAAAAAAAAATTCAAAAATAACATACTTGATTTGAAGTAATCCAATGCTAAATCCTATTAGTGGGATGAAACTTCAAAATACATGCATCAATTTTTAAATTTATTAAAACAAAAGTCTCCTCAAACTTTCTTGGCCATAGGTTTTCACTTTCAACTGTGTAAAAAATAAAATAAGGGAAAGGGCGTATGCCTTTTATGATTTATAATGGGTGTATGCCCTTTAAAAATGACAAATATCCTTTGTAAAGGGAAACAATACTTTAGAAAGGGCATATTCCCTTTGAAAAGGTTGTATGCCCTTGAGGCTCAGGAAAAATCCTTAGACTTAGTTTTTTTTTAAAAGGGCATGTGCCTTTTTAAAAAGGGCATATGCCTTTTGTAAAAAAATTTACAAAGTTGGGGAACTGTCATTTTGTTTGTCCCCCAACTTTGTGAATTGACCTTGATAGGCATACACCATAGGAATACATGTGCAATGTCAATAATACATAGATTTCCGTGATAGGTATATAAAAAAATGTATCTACCAACATAGTATCTAATATTGGGTGAATGCCATATACGCATATACAATGCCAAAAATGTGTAAATTGCCATATAGGCATACAACAAGTACATCTCATGTAAGACATCCTATTCATAAAATAATATCCTTATTTTTTCCTTCCTCTAAGAAGACTCTCCCTAGATGCTTATTAGTAGATGTAGACCCCTCTAATGCCTTGGATTACTCCAAACTCTGATTGTGGGTTCCATGATCATAGCTCGCTTGCAACTAAACCTATTCAAATAAAAGTATTATTACAAAATAACATAAAATACATTAAAATAATTATTAATAAATTAATTTTAAATTACAATAAAATTAATAACCACCTCAAGGGTGTCCATCTATATGTTATGATACAAAATTTTAATAATAGAAGCATGTGATATTGTTCCTCTATTTCTCAAAGATCAATTATGATGGTTTTAGTCAAGCCTAGTACCGTATCTATCAAGTGAAGACCCACCTCCCCTAATTTGGGATACCTTCATGTTAAAATAATTTAGAATTGCTTGCAATACAAATTCACAATATAATTTTCTCAAAAAATGTAATGGAGCCTCTTTATTGTTACATGGAAGCTCATCAAACACCATCAACCACATATCCCAAAAGTTATTTTTAATCTCCTCATGATCACATCAATCAATAATAATGTGTTTATAATTCATTTGGTGGAGGTTGGTTGGTTCTAGGTTTAATAAATAAATCACACAAATATTCTTTTGTTATATTTTTCTTCACATCTTCATATGGTAATTTATTGGAATAAAATTCTTTCAAAACCTCTCTTTGATGCAACATTGCATCCAGTTGTGAAGTCACATTTCCCACTTCATTAAAAATAGACTCTAATGTATTAGCAAGTAAAATTTATGCACTACCAACTAAAGAGTGATGCAAATTATTGATAATCATTTTAAATTGTTGATGTTTATAATTTATTGCTCATAAAATTCAACTTTTTCTTGTGCAAAATCAAACTCTTTGGAGTTTTGTCTAATATTTTATTCAAGAAATGGATCCATCAAAATTATGTATAAAATTTTAAAAAGATATATAAGTTTTTTCACCAATGTAAAAAATTCAACACAAATTTAAATTCAAAACTTAGTTCAATAAATAAATATAAATAAAAAAAAAATTCAAAAATAACATACTTGATTTGAAGTAATCCAATGCTAAATCCTATTAGTGGGATGAAACTTCAAAATACATGCATCAATTTTTAAATTTATTAAAACAAAAGTCTCCTCAAACTTTCTTGGCCATAGGTTTTCACTTTCAACTGTGTAAAAAATAAAATAAGGGAAAGGGCGTATGCCTTTTATGATTTATAATGGGTGTATGCCCTTTAAAAATGACAAATATCCTTTGTAAAGGGAAACAATACTTTAGAAAGGGCATATTCCCTTTGAAAAGGTTGTATGCCCTTGAGGCTCAGGAAAAATCCTTAGACTTAGTTTTTTTTTAAAAGGGCATGTGCCTTTTTAAAAAGGGCATATGCCTTTTGTAAAAAAATTTACAAAGTTGGGGAACTGTCATTTTGTTTGTCCCCCAACTTTGTGAATTGACCTTGATAGGCATACACCATAGGAATACATGTGCAATGTCAATAATACATAGATTTCCGTGATAGGTATATAAAAAAATGTATCTACCAACATAGTATCTAATATTGGGTGAATGCCATATACGCATATACAATGCCAAAAATGTGTAAATTGCCATATAGGCATACAACAAGTACATCTCATGTAAGACATCCTATTCATAAAATAATATCCTTATTTTTTCCTTCCTCTAAGAAGACTCTCCCTAGATGCTTATTAGTAGATGTAGACCCCTCTAATGCCTTGGATTACTCCAAACTCTGATTGTGGGTTCCATGATCATAGCTCGCTTGCAACTAAACCTATTCAAATAAAAGTATTATTACAAAATAACATAAAATACATTAAAATAATTATTAATAAATTAATTTTAAATTACAATAAAATTAATAACCACCTCAAGGGTGTCCATCTATATGTTATGATACAAAATTTTAATAATAGAAGCATGTGATATTGTTCCTCTATTTCTCAAAGATCAATTATGATGGTTTTAGTCAAGCCTAGTACCGTATCTATCAAGTGAAGACCCACCTCCCCTAATTTGGGATACCTTCATGTTAAAATAATTTAGAATTGCTTGCAATACAAATTCACAATATAATTTTCTCAAAAAATGTAATGGAGCCTCTTTATTGTTACATGGAAGCTCATCAAACACCATCAACCACATATCCCAAAAGTTATTTTTAATCTCCTCATGATCACATCAATCAATAATAATGTGTTTATAATTCATTTGGTGGAGGTTGGTTGGTTCTAGGTTTAATAAATAAATCACACAAATATTCTTTTGTTATATTTTTCTTCACATCTTCATATGGTAATTTATTGGAATAAAATTCTTTCAAAACCTCTCTTTGATGCAACATTGCATCCAGTTGTGAAGTCACATTTCCCACTTCATTAAAAATAGACTCTAATGTATTAGCAAGTAAAATTTATGCACTACCAACTAAAGAGTGATGCAAATTATTGATAATCATTTTAAATTGTTGATGTTTATAATTTATTGCTCATAAAATTCAACTTTTTCTTGTGCAAAATCAAACTCTTTGGAGTTTTGTCTAATATTTTATTCAAGAAATGGATCCATCAAAATTATGTATAAAATTTTAAAAAGATATATAAGTTTTTTCACCAATGTAAAAAATTCAACACAAATTTAAATTCAAAACTTAGTTCAATAAATAAATATAAATAAAAAAAAAATTCAAAAATAACATACTTGATTTGAAGTAATCCAATGCTAAATCCTATTAGTGGGATGAAACTTCAAAATACATGCATCAATTTTTAAATTTATTAAAACAAAAGTCTCCTCAAACTTTCTTGGCCATAGGTTTTCACTTTCAACTGTGTAAAAAATAAAATAAGGGAAAGGGCGTATGCCTTTTATGATTTATAATGGGTGTATGCCCTTTAAAAATGACAAATATCCTTTGTAAAGGGAAACAATACTTTAGAAAGGGCATATTCCCTTTGAAAAGGTTGTATGCCCTTGAGGCTCAGGAAAAATCCTTAGACTTAGTTTTTTTTTAAAAGGGCATGTGCCTTTTTAAAAAGGGCATATGCCTTTTGTAAAAAAATTTACAAAGTTGGGGAACTGTCATTTTGTTTGTCCCCCAACTTTGTGAATTGACCTTGATAGGCATACACCATAGGAATACATGTGCAATGTCAATAATACATAGATTTCCGTGATAGGTATATAAAAAAATGTATCTACCAACATAGTATCTAATATTGGGTGAATGCCATATACGCATATACAATGCCAAAAATGTGTAAATTGCCATATAGGCATACAACAAGTACATCTCATGTAAGACATCCTATTCATAAAATAATATCCTTATTTTTTCCTTCCTCTAAGAAGACTCTCCCTAGATGCTTATTAGTAGATGTAGACCCCTCTAATGCCTTGGATTACTCCAAACTCTGATTGTGGGTTCCATGATCATAGCTCGCTTGCAACTAAACCTATTCAAATAAAAGTATTATTACAAAATAACATAAAATACATTAAAATAATTATTAATAAATTAATTTTAAATTACAATAAAATTAATAACCACCTCAAGGGTGTCCATCTATATGTTATGATACAAAATTTTAATAATAGAAGCATGTGATATTGTTCCTCTATTTCTCAAAGATCAATTATGATGGTTTTAGTCAAGCCTAGTACCGTATCTATCAAGTGAAGACCCACCTCCCCTAATTTGGGATACCTTCATGTTAAAATAATTTAGAATTGCTTGCAATACAAATTCACAATATAATTTTCTCAAAAAATGTAATGGAGCCTCTTTATTGTTACATGGAAGCTCATCAAACACCATCAACCACATATCCCAAAAGTTATTTTTAATCTCCTCATGATCACATCAATCAATAATAATGTGTTTATAATTCATTTGGTGGAGGTTGGTTGGTTCTAGGTTTAATAAATAAATCACACAAATATTCTTTTGTTATATTTTTCTTCACATCTTCACATGGTAATTTATTGGAATAAAATTCTTTCAAAACCTCTCTTTGATGCAACATTGCATCCAGTTGTGAAGTCACATTTCCCACTTCATTAAAAATAGACTCTAATGTATTAGCAAGTAAAATTTATGCACTACCAACTAAAGAGTGATGCAAATTATTGATAATCATTTTAAATTGTTGATGTTTATAATTTATTGCTCATAAAATTCAACTTTTTCTTGTGCAAAATCAAACTCTTTGGAGTTTTGTCTAATATTTTATTCAAGAAATGGATCCATCAAAATTATGTATAAAATTTTAAAAAGATATATAAGTTTTTTCACCAATGTAAAAAATTCAACACAAATTTAAATTCAAAACTTAGTTCAATAAATAAATATAAATAAAAAAAAAATTCAAAAATAACATACTTGATTTGAAGTAATCCAATGCTAAATCCTATTAGTGGGATGAAACTTCAAAATACATGCATCAATTTTTAAATTTATTAAAACAAAAGTCTCCTCAAACTTTCTTGGCCATAGGTTTTCACTTTCAACTGTGTAAAAAATAAAATAAGGGAAAGGGCGTATGCCTTTTATGATTTATAATGGGTGTATGCCCTTTAAAAATGACAAATATCCTTTGTAAAGGGAAACAATACTTTAGAAAGGGCATATTCCCTTTGAAAAGGTTGTATGCCCTTGAGGCTCAGGAAAAATCCTTAGACTTAGTTTTTTTTTAAAAGGGCATGTGCCTTTTTAAAAAGGGCATATGCCTTTTGTAAAAAAATTTACAAAGTTGGGGAACTGTCATTTTGTTTGTCCCCCAACTTTGTGAATTGACCTTGATAGGCATACACCATAGGAATACATGTGCAATGTCAATAATACATAGATTTCCGTGATAGGTATATAAAAAAATGTATCTACCAACATAGTATCTAATATTGGGTGAATGCCATATACGCATATACAATGCCAAAAATGTGTAAATTGCCATA
The DNA here is from genome assembly GCA_037957365.1 of Torreya grandis. Lineage (NCBI taxonomy): Eukaryota > Viridiplantae > Streptophyta > Pinopsida > Cupressales > Taxaceae > Torreya > Torreya grandis. The sequence continues at coordinate 4,048,128 of JARHVA010000034.1, forward strand.
TAGGCATACAACAAGTACATCTCATGTAAGACATCCTATTCATAAAATAATATCCTTATTTTTTCCTTCCTCTAAGAAGACTCTCCCTAGATGCTTATTAGTAGATGTAGACCCCTCTAATGCCTTGGATTACTCCAAACTCTGATTGTGGGTTCCATGATCATAGCTCGCTTGCAACTAAACCTATTCAAATAAAAGTATTATTACAAAATAACATAAAATACATTAAAATAATTATTAATAAATTAATTTTAAATTACAATAAAATTAATAACCACCTCAAGGGTGTCCATCTATATGTTATGATACAAAATTTTAATAATAGAAGCATGTGATATTGTTCCTCTATTTCTCAAAGATCAATTATGATGGTTTTAGTCAAGCCTAGTACCGTATCTATCAAGTGAAGACCCACCTCCCCTAATTTGGGATACCTTCATGTTAAAATAATTTAGAATTGCTTGCAATACAAATTCACAATATAATTTTCTCAAAAAATGTAATGGAGCCTCTTTATTGTTACATGGAAGCTCATCAAACACCATCAACCACATATCCCAAAAGTTATTTTTAATCTCCTCATGATCACATCAATCAATAATAATGTGTTTATAATTCATTTGGTGGAGGTTGGTTGGTTCTAGGTTTAATAAATAAATCACACAAATATTCTTTTGTTATATTTTTCTTCACATCTTCATATGGTAATTTATTGGAATAAAATTCTTTCAAAACCTCTCTTTGATGCAACATTGCATCCAGTTGTGAAGTCACATTTCCCACTTCATTAAAAATAGACTCTAATGTATTAGCAAGTAAAATTTATGCACTACCAACTAAAGAGTGATGCAAATTATTGATAATCATTTTAAATTGTTGATGTTTATAATTTATTGCTCATAAAATTCAACTTTTTCTTGTGCAAAATCAAACTCTTTGGAGTTTTGTCTAATATTTTATTCAAGAAATGGATCCATCAAAATTATGTATAAAATTTTAAAAAGATATATAAGTTTTTTCACCAATGTAAAAAATTCAACACAAATTTAAATTCAAAACTTAGTTCAATAAATAAATATAAATAAAAAAAAAATTCAAAAATAACATACTTGATTTGAAGTAATCCAATGCTAAATCCTATTAGTGGGATGAAACTTCAAAATACATGCATCAATTTTTAAATTTATTAAAACAAAAGTCTCCTCAAACTTTCTTGGCCATAGGTTTTCACTTTCAACTGTGTAAAAAATAAAATAAGGGAAAGGGCGTATGCCTTTTATGATTTATAATGGGTGTATGCCCTTTAAAAATGACAAATATCCTTTGTAAAGGGAAACAATACTTTAGAAAGGGCATATTCCCTTTGAAAAGGTTGTATGCCCTTGAGGCTCAGGAAAAATCCTTAGACTTAGTTTTTTTTTAAAAGGGCATGTGCCTTTTTAAAAAGGGCATATGCCTTTTGTAAAAAAATTTACAAAGTTGGGGAACTGTCATTTTGTTTGTCCCCCAACTTTGTGAATTGACCTTGATAGGCATACACCATAGGAATACATGTGCAATGTCAATAATACATAGATTTCCGTGATAGGTATATAAAAAAATGTATCTACCAACATAGTATCTAATATTGGGTGAATGCCATATACGCATATACAATGCCAAAAATGTGTAAATTGCCATATAGGCATACAACAAGTACATCTCATGTAAGACATCCTATTCATAAAATAATATCCTTATTTTTTCCTTCCTCTAAGAAGACTCTCCCTAGATGCTTATTAGTAGATGTAGACCCCTCTAATGCCTTGGATTACTCCAAACTCTGATTGTGGGTTCCATGATCATAGCTCGCTTGCAACTAAACCTATTCAAATAAAAGTATTATTACAAAATAACATAAAATACATTAAAATAATTATTAATAAATTAATTTTAAATTACAATAAAATTAATAACCACCTCAAGGGTGTCCATCTATATGTTATGATACAAAATTTTAATAATAGAAGCATGTGATATTGTTCCTCTATTTCTCAAAGATCAATTATGATGGTTTTAGTCAAGCCTAGTACCGTATCTATCAAGTGAAGACCCACCTCCCCTAATTTGGGATACCTTCATGTTAAAATAATTTAGAATTGCTTGCAATACAAATTCACAATATAATTTTCTCAAAAAATGTAATGGAGCCTCTTTATTGTTACATGGAAGCTCATCAAACACCATCAACCACATATCCCAAAAGTTATTTTTAATCTCCTCATGATCACATCAATCAATAATAATGTGTTTATAATTCATTTGGTGGAGGTTGGTTGGTTCTAGGTTTAATAAATAAATCACACAAATATTCTTTTGTTATATTTTTCTTCACATCTTCACATGGTAATTTATTGGAATAAAATTCTTTCAAAACCTCTCTTTGATGCAACATTGCATCCAGTTGTGAAGTCACATTTCCCACTTCATTAAAAATAGACTCTAATGTATTAGCAAGTAAAATTTATGCACTACCAACTAAAGAGTGATGCAAATTATTGATAATCATTTTAAATTGTTGATGTTTATAATTTATTGCTCATAAAATTCAACTTTTTCTTGTGCAAAATCAAACTCTTTGGAGTTTTGTCTAATATTTTATTCAAGAAATGGATCCATCAAAATTATGTATAAAATTTTAAAAAGATATATAAGTTTTTTCACCAATGTAAAAAATTCAACACAAATTTAAATTCAAAACTTAGTTCAATAAATAAATATAAATAAAAAAAAAATTCAAAAATAACATACTTGATTTGAAGTAATCCAATGCTAAATCCTATTAGTGGGATGAAACTTCAAAATACATGCATCAATTTTTAAATTTATTAAAACAAAAGTCTCCTCAAACTTTCTTGGCCATAGGTTTTCACTTTCAACTGTGTAAAAAATAAAATAAGGGAAAGGGCGTATGCCTTTTATGATTTATAATGGGTGTATGCCCTTTAAAAATGACAAATATCCTTTGTAAAGGGAAACAATACTTTAGAAAGGGCATATTCCCTTTGAAAAGGTTGTATGCCCTTGAGGCTCAGGAAAAATCCTTAGACTTAGTTTTTTTTTAAAAGGGCATGTGCCTTTTTAAAAAGGGCATATGCCTTTTGTAAAAAAATTTACAAAGTTGGGGAACTGTCATTTTGTTTGTCCCCCAACTTTGTGAATTGACCTTGATAGGCATACACCATAGGAATACATGTGCAATGTCAATAATACATAGATTTCCGTGATAGGTATATAAAAAAATGTATCTACCAACATAGTATCTAATATTGGGTGAATGCCATATACGCATATACAATGCCAAAAATGTGTAAATTGCCATATAGGCATACAACAAGTACATCTCATGTAAGACATCCTATTCATAAAATAATATCCTTATTTTTTCCTTCCTCTAAGAAGACTCTCCCTAGATGCTTATTAGTAGATGTAGACCCCTCTAATGCCTTGGATTACTCCAAACTCTGATTGTGGGTTCCATGATCATAGCTCGCTTGCAACTAAACCTATTCAAATAAAAGTATTATTACAAAATAACATAAAATACATTAAAATAATTATTAATAAATTAATTTTAAATTACAATAAAATTAATAACCACCTCAAGGGTGTCCATCTATATGTTATGATACAAAATTTTAATAATAGAAGCATGTGATATTGTTCCTCTATTTCTCAAAGATCAATTATGATGGTTTTAGTCAAGCCTAGTACCGTATCTATCAAGTGAAGACCCACCTCCCCTAATTTGGGATACCTTCATGTTAAAATAATTTAGAATTGCTTGCAATACAAATTCACAATATAATTTTCTCAAAAAATGTAATGGAGCCTCTTTATTGTTACATGGAAGCTCATCAAACACCATCAACCACATATCCCAAAAGTTATTTTTAATCTCCTCATGATCACATCAATCAATAATAATGTGTTTATAATTCATTTGGTGGAGGTTGGTTGGTTCTAGGTTTAACAAATAAATCACACAAATATTCTTTTGTTATATTTTTCTTCACATCTTCATATGGTAATTTATTGGAATAAAATTCTTTCAAAACCTCTCTTTGATGCAACATTGCATCCAGTTGTGAAGTCACATTTCCCACTTCATTAAAAATAGACTCTAATGTATTAGCAAGTAAAATTTATGCACTACCAACTAAAGAGTGATGCAAATTATTGATAATCATTTTAAATTGTTGATGTTTATAATTTATTGCTCATAAAATTCAACTTTTTCTTGTGCAAAATCAAACTCTTTGGAGTTTTGTCTAATATTTTATTCAAGAAATGGATCCATCAAAATTATGTATAAAATTTTAAAAAGATATATAAGTTTTTTCACCAATGTAAAAAATTCAACACAAATTTAAATTCAAAACTTAGTTCAATAAATAAATATAAATAAAAAAAAAATTCAAAAATAACATACTTGATTTGAAGTAATCCAATGCTAAATCCTATTAGTGGGATGAAACTTCAAAATACATGCATCAATTTTTAAATTTATTAAAACAAAAGTCTCCTCAAACTTTCTTGGCCATAGGTTTTCACTTTCAACTGTGTAAAAAATAAAATAAGGGAAAGGGCGTATGCCTTTTATGATTTATAATGGGTGTATGCCCTTTAAAAATGACAAATATCCTTTGTAAAGGGAAACAATACTTTAGAAAGGGCATATTCCCTTTGAAAAGGTTGTATGCCCTTGAGGCTCAGGAAAAATCCTTAGACTTAGTTTTTTTTTAAAAGGGCATGTGCCTTTTTAAAAAGGGCATATGCCTTTTGTAAAAAAATTTACAAAGTTGGGGAACTGTCATTTTGTTTGTCCCCCAACTTTGTGAATTGACCTTGATAGGCATACACCATAGGAATACATGTGCAATGTCAATAATACATAGATTTCCGTGATAGGTATATAAAAAAATGTATCTACCAACATAGTATCTAATATTGGGTGAATGCCATATACGCATATACAATGCCAAAAATGTGTAAATTGCCATATAGGCATACAACAAGTACATCTCATGTAAGACATCCTATTCATAAAATAATATCCTTATTTTTTCCTTCCTCTAAGAAGACTCTCCCTAGATGCTTATTAGTAGATGTAGACCCCTCTAATGCCTTGGATTACTCCAAACTCTGATTGTGGGTTCCATGATCATAGCTCGCTTGCAACTAAACCTATTCAAATAAAAGTATTATTACAAAATAACATAAAATACATTAAAATAATTATTAATAAATTAATTTTAAATTACAATAAAATTAATAACCACCTCAAGGGTGTCCATCTATATGTTATGATACAAAATTTTAATAATAGAAGCATGTGATATTGTTCCTCTATTTCTCAAAGATCAATTATGATGGTTTTAGTCAAGCCTAGTACCGTATCTATCAAGTGAAGACCCACCTCCCCTAATTTGGGATACCTTCATGTTAAAATAATTTAGAATTGCTTGCAATACAAATTCACAATATAATTTTCTCAAAAAATGTAATGGAGCCTCTTTATTGTTACATGGAAGCTCATCAAACACCATCAACCACATATCCCAAAAGTTATTTTTAATCTCCTCATGATCACATCAATCAATAATAATGTGTTTATAATTCATTTGGTGGAGGTTGGTTGGTTCTAGGTTTAATAAATAAATCACACAAATATTCTTTTGTTATATTTTTCTTCACATCTTCATATGGTAATTTATTGGAATAAAATTCTTTCAAAACCTCTCTTTGATGCAACATTGCATCCAGTTGTGAAGTCACATTTCCCACTTCATTAAAAATAGACTCTAATGTATTAGCAAGTAAAATTTATGCACTACCAACTAAAGAGTGATGCAAATTATTGATAATCATTTTAAATTGTTGATGTTTATAATTTATTGCTCATAAAATTCAACTTTTTCTTGTGCAAAATCAAACTCTTTGGAGTTTTGTCTAATATTTTATTCAAGAAATGGATCCATCAAAATTATGTATAAAATTTTAAAAAGATATATAAGTTTTTTCACCAATGTAAAAAATTCAACACAAATTTAAATTCAAAACTTAGTTCAATAAATAAATATAAATAAAAAAAAAATTCAAAAATAACATACTTGATTTGAAGTAATCCAATGCTAAATCCTATTAGTGGGATGAAACTTCAAAATACATGCATCAATTTTTAAATTTATTAAAACAAAAGTCTCCTCAAACTTTCTTGGCCATAGGTTTTCACTTTCAACTGTGTAAAAAATAAAATAAGGGAAAGGGCGTATGCCTTTTATGATTTATAATGGGTGTATGCCCTTTAAAAATGACAAATATCCTTTGTAAAGGGAAACAATACTTTAGAAAGGGCATATTCCCTTTGAAAAGGTTGTATGCCCTTGAGGCTCAGGAAAAATCCTTAGACTTAGTTTTTTTTTAAAAGGGCATGTGCCTTTTTAAAAAGGGCATATGCCTTTTGTAAAAAAATTTACAAAGTTGGGGAACTGTCATTTTGTTTGTCCCCCAACTTTGTGAATTGACCTTGATAGGCATACACCATAGGAATACATGTGCAATGTCAATAATACATAGATTTCCGTGATAGGTATATAAAAAAATGTATCTACCAACATAGTATCTAATATTGGGTGAATGCCATATACGCATATACAATGCCAAAAATGTGTAAATTGCCATATAGGCATACAACAAGTACATCTCATGTAAGACATCCTATTCATAAAATAATATCCTTATTTTTTCCTTCCTCTAAGAAGACTCTCCCTAGATGCTTATTAGTAGATGTAGACCCCTCTAATGCCTTGGATTACTCCAAACTCTGATTGTGGGTTCCATGATCATAGCTCGCTTGCAACTAAACCTATTCAAATAAAAGTATTATTACAAAATAACATAAAATACATTAAAATAATTATTAATAAATTAATTTTAAATTACAATAAAATTAATAACCACCTCAAGGGTGTCCATCTATATGTTATGATACAAAATTTTAATAATAGAAGCATGTGATATTGTTCCTCTATTTCTCAAAGATCAATTATGATGGTTTTAGTCAAGCCTAGTACCGTATCTATCAAGTGAAGACCCACCTCCCCTAATTTGGGATACCTTCATGTTAAAATAATTTAGAATTGCTTGCAATACAAATTCACAATATAATTTTCTCAAAAAATGTAATGGAGCCTCTTTATTGTTACATGGAAGCTCATCAAACACCATCAACCACATATCCCAAAAGTTATTTTTAATCTCCTCATGATCACATCAATCAATAATAATGTGTTTATAATTCATTTGGTGGAGGTTGGTTGGTTCTAGGTTTAATAAATAAATCACACAAATATTCTTTTGTTATATTTTTCTTCACATCTTCACATGGTAATTTATTGGAATAAAATTCTTTCAAAACCTCTCTTTGATGCAACATTGCATCCAGTTGTGAAGTCACATTTCCCACTTCATTAAAAATAGACTCTAATGTATTAGCAAGTAAAATTTATGCACTACCAACTAAAGAGTGATGCAAATTATTGATAATCATTTTAAATTGTTGATGTTTATAATTTATTGCTCATAAAATTCAACTTTTTCTTGTGCAAAATCAAACTCTTTGGAGTTTTGTCTAATATTTTATTCAAGAAATGGATCCATCAAAATTATGTATAAAATTTTAAAAAGATATATAAGTTTTTTCACCAATGTAAAAAATTCAACACAAATTTAAATTCAAAACTTAGTTCAATAAATAAATATAAATAAAAAAAAAATTCAAAAATAACATACTTGATTTGAAGTAATCCAATGCTAAATCCTATTAGTGGGATGAAACTTCAAAATACATGCATCAATTTTTAAATTTATTAAAACAAAAGTCTCCTCAAACTTTCTTGGCCATAGGTTTTCACTTTCAACTGTGTAAAAAATAAAATAAGGGAAAGGGCGTATGCCTTTTATGATTTATAATGGGTGTATGCCCTTTAAAAATGACAAATATCCTTTGTAAAGGGAAACAATACTTTAGAAAGGGCATATTCCCTTTGAAAAGGTTGTATGCCCTTGAGGCTCAGGGAAAATCCTTAGACTTAGTTTTTTTTTAAAAGGGCATGTGCCTTTTTAAAAAGGGCATATGCCTTTTGTAAAAAAATTTACAAAGTTGGGGAACTGTCATTTTGTTTGTCCCCCAACTTTGTGAATTGACCTTGATAGGCATACACCATAGGAATACATGTGCAATGTCAATAATACATAGATTTCCGTGATAGGTATATAAAAAAATGTATCTACCAACATAGTATCTAATATTGGGTGAATGCCATATACGCATATACAATGCCAAAAATGTGTAAATTGCCATATAGGCATACAACAAGTACATCTCATGTAAGACATCCTATTCATAAAATAATATCCTTATTTTTTCCTTCCTCTAAGAAGACTCTCCCTAGATGCTTATTAGTAGATGTAGACCCCTCTAATGCCTTGGATTACTCCAAACTCTGATTGTGGGTTCCATGATCATAGCTCGCTTGCAACTAAACCTATTCAAATAAAAGTATTATTACAAAATAACATAAAATACATTAAAATAATTATTAATAAATTAATTTTAAATTACAATAAAAAATAATTTAAACATGCACTTATTGCAAGCTCATGGTCCCACTTAATCTATTTTTGATGTTGAAACAAGTTAATGGTAGGCTAAAATATTTGAATAAGCATCTAAAATACAAGAGAAAAATGAGAAGTTTTCCTAATAATCATCTAATTGGGATTATAAAATGTCATAAGACAACCCTCAATAAAAAATACATTCACATTAGTTATATTTTCCCCAAGTATGTAGTGAAATTATTAAAGTAAGTCTATTTTTACAATGTCAATGCACATGCAGATGAAATTGCAGTAGCAATGCCTATGTCTGTCTTGGTTCATAGAGAGGGAGGAGTGTCTAATTGAGTCATAAATTATTCATGAAAATAAGGTCTCACTTAGTTTTATATAAATATCAAAGATATATATGGTAACACATTTCAACGTGCATATTATGAAAAGACAATGTAAACCAATAATCATGGAAGTGTAACTTCCATACAACATGCAATGGCCAATCTAATAATTAGTTTGCATGTTGGAGGTAATAATTTTTTTTTAATACATGTAATAAGTGTGAGTGGAAGAGTAGGAGGTGGAAATAATAGTATCACTTTGACAAGGCAAAGTAAGGAAGAGAAAAGGAATAAGATACATATTAGGAACTTTGTTCTTACTTGTAAAGCTTATTTGGATAGAGTAAAATGTAAGTAAGTGTCTAGTGGTTTATAATAAATATTTTGGTGTTAATATCTCCAATTATAAAATATTAAATTCAGTATTCTACAAGTTCAAAGTGGTGAAACCCAAGTTTCAATACTTTGTCTTTAGGCATAGTAAGAAAGAGGATAACATAGTCAATTTAAAGTGTCACTATAAATGATTTAAAGATGAGTACAGGATAGAGGATATATATGAAATTAATGTAAGCACATTGAAAGTCTCAATACTATTGATAAAATCCAAAATATACGGAAAGACTATATATCCAAATTAGTAACAATTCTAAGTTTGCATAGTCATAAAGAAAGACCATATATAGTTCTTGGAAATAGAGTTGAGGATTTAGGGTATTGTGAATATTTTGGGATATTGTTTTTACATGTGTGTGATTATTTAAATTTATCTCAAATGAAGGTAAAGGGTCTTAAGGGTTTATTCTATCCTATTTTTTGACATAGTCATGTTGGAGGGGTACACAAATTCTATAAAACTACATGTTGGGAGTGATTTAGTATTGAGAAAGGAAAATTAATAGTTTGAAAAGATTCATGGGGTAAGGATATATCCATTTCAAGACTTATAATATTTTATAAGGGTCAAAATGTCATTTATCTCATTTATTATCCTCTCAAGTAGGTACAGGACTGAGACAACACAAGTTAGGGTTTGAAACTAGAAAATGAGATAACAAGTGATTTAACTAATAAAACATCATTAAAATTTGTGGACAGGTGTATTTATATAAGAGGAAGAGTATTTTAAAGTTTTAAAGTTAATTTGATTTTGTATGGTATGGTTTCATAGTCAGTAACCTTGAATTAGGCCTAAGAGACCTAATTAGTCCTGAGGGGTGTTAAGTTAGGTGTTATCCAAAGAAAATTAAATTATAAAAAACCCTAAATGAGCTATGTGATGTAAATGGGTATCTTAATGTGGGTTTGGCTTGGTTTAGAGCTTTGTAGTTTAATCAAAATAATGAGATTTACCTCAAAAAAGGGCTAGTGTAAGGAAGGTGTTAAAGAGGAAAGAAACACTAGAGCTTGGGGGTTGTTTGGAATGGTTGGATGCATGAAATGAGATGTAATTGATTAGGCAAATGCTATTATGATTATTATGAAAGGAAAAAATAAAATTATCATGAAAACCTATGAAAACAAATAAGAATATTGTAAAGAATAGAGGAATAATGAAGAAATAGAACATGAAACTAGAGTATGAACTAAGGAGGTTGATTTTAAAAGGAAATATTGTAGAGGAAGTTGATTAGTAAAATGACTTAAAGTAGTGAAGGAGGATTAAGTGAATATAAGGAGGATTAAGAGCCATTGAGTAGGTAAGAGTGAAAAAGAAAGACTTAGTAAATTGAAAGTGATCAAAGAGATAAAGAGGTTGAAGATAGAAGATAAAGAAAAACAAGAAAAGATTAGAGCTAGGTATTTGGCATAGGTAAGTTTGTGTTTCCATTTATATAAGGAAATCTTGTTAGAACCTATGCATCAAGATAATTGATATACAAATTTAACTTAAACTTACAATGCAAATATATATAGACTAAATATATATAGAGCATAAGATTAAAGCTAAATTTTACCTCTATATAAGTAAAAGATGTCATCTTAATAGAGATAGATGCAGTAGTTGATGGGCTAGCAGCTGGATTCAAAAACGTAAAAAATGGTTTCATCAAATCAAATGCTACAAATTTTGACTATGATGATGAATTCACCATCACCTCCTATGATATATAAAATAACATATCTATTATTAAATTTCTATGTAAATAAATTGTTATCTAAAATTAAATTTTCAAATATAACTTAAATTTAACATGAAAATTATATAAAATATACCCAAATATTTGTAGTGGCTGATGAATGCACACCAAATATGCATGTCAAAAATTCATCACTCATAAAAATATTATCCAAACCCTCTGAACCACCATTACCATCATCATTAGAAGGTTCAGTGCACATAGATCCATAAGAATTACAAGGGTGGGGTTAGGTATACACACTAGGTGGTGTATCTCTAGCATCAGTCTATGAGATCCTACTCATATGCTAAACAAGTATATCATTGAGTGAACTAAGATCATGTAAAGTGTCAATATTCATGACCTACTAAACTATAGAGGGGATATTGATTTCAAGTGGCTTTTGGATATGAAACCTTGTAGACCAATTAGGTGTGCAACATTCATTTTATTGATCCTATGTAGAGCCTTGTCCTCGGCCTTGAAACTCACTATAATTAAAATAGTTTAGAATCTCATTGAGGATAAATTAACATTAGATTTTTCTCAAAAAATACAATGGGATGCCATGGTTGTTACATAGTGGATAATCAAACACCATCCACCATCGATCCCAAAATTGACTGTGATTAAATTATGTTGGTAGTAATGGATTAAAAAACATTTAGCAGTTACCAAAAATGATACATTAGTGGTTGGGTCAATGAATAAGGAAAAAATAGATGTTTTTGATATTTATTTGTTCTTTACCTTAAGTGCTAAAAATTTATCATTATAATAATACCTACAACAATCATGATATGAAGACCATCTATCAATTTAACTCATTATAGAGTCAAATTGGCCTAATAATGTCTCTAGGGAATTGGCTAGATGGTAGAAGTGGGGGTTGGTGAAAGTGGGATCCCTCATTCTCCCAATTAATGATTATTAAAAAAATTTATTTCCCACAATGCTATCAAGTAGAATCTCCTAACTGCCTAGGGGATTTTGTGGAACTATAGGAGGGTTAGGTGGAGGAATATGAGGGTTTTATGGAGGGTTAGGAGGAAGATCAAGAGGGTTGTTTGGAGGTTTAGGAGGGTTAACAGGATGAGATATTCAAAATAAATAAATTACAACTAAAAATTAATAAAATTACTAAAAAATAGTGTTAAATAATGAAAATAACTAAAAATTAGGGAACTAACAACTATATATTTTTAGCACTTTCCTATTCTACATGGTAGCATCATCGATTAGTGGCTTCCTAAGATGAATTTAGTGGATTAATGTCAATATTTTGTTTCTCTCACACAAAACATGATCATGAAAGGTGAAGATAGCAAAGGAAACTTGAATGTAAAATGATGAATTTGCATTCGCGTTTCATTTTTTGTGTGACATAGGTAATGTGATCAGGTTATTAACATGAATGCATTATTGAAAACAATAATAATGTGATCATGTTAATAATATGATCACATTATTATTCAAAATAATATGATCATGTTATTTAATAACATGATCATGTTATGGCTGGATAATTATTGAGCCATTATTTAAATATCACAATCAAGTTAATTAAATAGCATGATCACATTATTTATTAACATAATCACATTATCAAAAATGTCAATGTAATTATCTCCCAACTCTATGCACTTACCCCTAAGGGCATTCTCACATTTGAGACATGCCTATACTAGGGTCATCTTTTTAGTGGGTCTCAAGTCACATCCTTTATACTTTTCATTTATTATATATATCTACTTACATTTACTATGTATATCTTATTCTATAATACATACTATATGTTACATGGATACATTGTGTGTTCTCTTGCATGCCCTATGGTTGTTTGATTTACTACATGTGTGTGCTTTTGATTGTGTGTGTTTATGTTTGTTTCATATCAATGTGTTGTCTATTATTATCCTTAGAGTACTATCTAGTCATCGAGTCATGTCTTGATTACTTATGGGTCATATTTCTAGCTCGATTTTTTATTATATTATATGTGATTACAATATTATGTTTGATTGAATTGTCTATAGTATATGATATCCTATGATTTGTTTCCTGATCCACATCATGCACGCTACTACTTATGGCATATTGTGTTTATTTCCTACATCACCATGGTTTCCACCATGCATCCATTGGGGTATACTAATACTATTATGTGTGTGTTTTATTTCTATATTTAGAGATCCTACAAGAACATTTCTACATGGAGGCATGTATTTTTTACATAGCCTTACTGATCATATGACCAAAACATTACCACTAGGGGAATCATACATGCATCAATCTCATGATATTTATTGATCCTATCTATATGTGGTCATTGGGGTATTGTACACACTCCTACCAAACTTTACCACTTATATTTTTACATTGGAGGCATGTTGCACCTATGTGTTTTCTAATCATACACTTATTATATCATGACTTCACATTATCCTCATTTCACCTAGTCATATTTGGGTACTATATTGATATATTAGGTAATTTTATTGACACTTATTACCACATTAGGGAATATCTTTGTCCCTCTTCACTAGGACACATTGGGGCATATTATTTGTCCCTCTAACTTATTACATCATTCTCACATAGATTATATTTTCCTATCAATTTTTACATCATGATATATCTATAGATATGTATGTATGTGTTACACATGTAATTTCAATGATTAGAACATATAAACTTACTTTCCTATGTTATACATTGTATTTTTATTCCTAATATTTTGAGATGAGTGATTTGTAGGAATATCCCTCACCTAAAAATGGGGACATACAACTAGACATTCTATTACTAGCACTAGTTATAGATGACAAGAACTAACTAGATATCTACTTCCTTAACTAAGAGAAAAACTTTAGTTTTTAGGATTCACTTTTAAAATCTTTTATTTTCCAATGTTCTTTTAAAATTATTGGGGTTTTAATTACAATTTTTAATTCCAATACTAGAGGTCTTAAGAGTGAAAACATGGTTCACATACCATCAGGTGTATTCACTCATATGCTCATTTTTTAATTTATATTTCAATTTATTATATTTTCAATAATTAATTGAGACATTGACTACTTGTATGTATTCACTATTATTTATAGGTATACCAGATTTACCAACACTAGGACATCAGTGAGCGTACCCAAAGAATACAAAAATCTTCATCCTTCCTTCCCTACCAGGTAATGTTTAGGTATGTATTAAATGCATTTTTTACATTAATGTGTATTCATGCATTCTCACACACACACACACACACACACACACACACACACACACACACACACACACACACACACACACACACACACACACACATAAAAGTGGGGTATTATGTAAACATTTAATTTTTGTATAGGAACCTTTTTCACTATGTATTTGTCATGTTTTACCTCACTTGGTCTATTTGTGTACATTTGGATACTTTAGGACACTTTCTTGGACCTTTCACACCCTTGCGATATCTATATTTATCATAACACCTCAAATCTATTAGTTATCAACACCATGATCCTAGTCAATCATCATCTGTTTAATTTGTTTTTGTTTCAAATTGTTTTTTCTATTAGGTTATAATTATTGACTCAGGTCAAAATTGGTAATCAATTTTTATTAGGTCATAATTGGTGGTCCATCGATTATGACCTCTTCCTCTTCTTGGTTCTTTCTACCTTATCCTAATTACTCATGCCTTGATTAAAAGTTATCACTATCTCCTAGGGTCAACCTATTTGTGTATGTCTTAGATATTCTTATATATATAAATTTACCCTTATTTATATCAAGTGATAGATGTATCCTATTATTTGGATCTCTTACAAACCAAGCCTATTAAGCATAATCATCAAGTCTTATCAATGGGTTTGCACATTCAGCCTACATACCATCATTCCAAGTCTTGTGCCATCACATATTATACCAAGATATGGTCATAGTAAATCATATAGTTTCATTTAGTTATCTATGGAGAAGAGGTGAATTCATTTCTCTCATTCAGGTTAGGAACACTCACCTGAACTAGAACTATATTGATCTCTGATTATACTAGGTTTGGGATATTTAGTTGTAACTCACAAGAGGGAGGCATGGAACACTGATCCTTACACATGTTTTATTCTTATGAAATTATAAAATTAGGTCTAAAATAAAGAATATCCATTTTAGATAGCTTTTCCAATCAATTCAACAAAGTGAAGTAGAAATAATGATCATTTATCTCTGTCAAAACAACTCAAAAAGTGATAAAACCTAAAAAATACCAAAGGTTAGAACAAGTAAAAGAGGGTTAATTTTGTGCATGATTCTATATTTGTTCATTATTGGTGATCTTTAAATTTTGTCCCTATTCTAGATCATAGTGACAATCTATTCAGCACCAAAAACTAGTTTCCTATCTTAGAATCCAATTATAATGTCTAGGTGTGTTAGTTTTAGTCATTCATCTCTCTCTTTTCATTAATATTTCTTATCCATAAATTTAATAGTAGTTTCATTCATTATTTGTTCACTATGTCCAATTTGATTACTGTTATTTATTGTATTATCTTAGATTTCTATTATGGCTCAATTTTAGCAAGTTGTCCATAGTGCATTCACTTATTAAACTAGAATTTGACAAAACACTTAACAATAAAATTACACCATAATATGAAGTATGACATCTTAAAGTGCAACCCAATTTTTAATTACAATTGTATGTAAATATACTTACCCTAGATGAATAGAGGGTCATGATACATTGTCTAACTAGGGCTATGTTGAGTTGGAGGAAGTGTTAACATGGAAAATACTTATGGAGCATGACAAATAATTAAAATAAAAAATAAAATAAGGGTAAAAAATAAATTTGAGGTCATATGCCAAGAAAGACCATATGACCATGAAGGAAATAGGTTGATAATGTATGACCAACACATTAAATCCTATAACATATTTATCATCGTAATTTTTTATATCGAGGAGTAGATGAAAGAAAAAGGTTAAAGGATAAGAATGAATAAAGACAACATCTGGTGATTAGAGGGTTCACCCATATTATTACCTAAAATATTTTTATGTTTAGTATTTAAAATAGGAATACCTAACTAGTTTATTAGTCAATTTTAAATAGAAAATTTATAGCAGTATCATGAGTGGATAGTATGGGGATTCCTACACTAAAGAAGAATTTGAATAGGAGTTTATAGGTACATTATACATGTCAATTTTTATAATCCAAAATATAATATGGTGGGAAACATAATCTTAAATTAAAAAGGTTAATACAACTTGAAATATTTGTCAAATTACTGGAAAAAAATGTTTTAAAAATTCGTAATGGTTAAAGATTTTAGAGAATGACTTAATCTAAATAGAATTTATAAAACTAACTTTGAGATTGAGAAGGTAAAAGAGCTATAAATTTTACAATTATGTTAGTGAAAGTTATTTAAATGACTTAAAATTTGGTTAGAAATACTTATCTAGGGAATTATGATAATGTCGAGGTCCCAAAATAATTGTGTTCTACCTCAGCTTTCCCTACCTTAATCATAAAATTTACAAGAAAGATTGCTCTTTCTAAAGGACAAAAAAAACATTAATGTTACTATGCAATGTAAAACAAATTAAAGATAACATATTGAATGTGGTTGTTAAGGTCAAATTATTTTAGGTTTCATATGGTGTTTGTTTGCAATGTTTTAGAGAGGAAATAATTAAGGGATTCAAATATCATATTGCATAAGAGCTAAAAAAGGACTATTGAGTGGACATATTTGATTCCTAAATATGAACATCTAATTTTTATTTATAGATTACTATGTTTACATTGATTATGTTATTTTTTGGGCATAAGGAAATTGACAACCTAGTCTAGATAGACCTTGGGATGCTTTTGATTTGTATTATTTTTTAAGTTCCTCAGCTTCCCCTTCCTTGATCATAAAATTTACAAGTACGATTACTCTTTCTAAAGGCCAAAAAATACAATAATGTGCCTATGCAATGTAAAACAAATTAACTATAACATATTGAATCTGGTTGTTAAGGTCAAATTATTTTAGGTTTCATATGGTGTTTGTTTGCAATGTTTTAGAGAGGAGAAAATTAAGGGATTCAAATATCATATTGCATAAGAGCTACAAAAGGACTAGTGAGTGGACATATTTAATTCCTAAATATGAACATCTAATTTTTATTTATAGATTACTATGTTTACATTGATTAGGTTATTTTTTGGGCATGAGGAAATCGACAACCTAGTCTAGATAGACCTTGGGATGCTTTCGATTTGTATTAATTTTTAAGTTAGTCTTCAGTGTCTTGAACCTAATTTAAATTATACTTTTTGAAACTATGTTAATTTCTAAACATTTCCAAGTTAATTAGAGTTATAAGGAAGAATAAAAATTTCCCTTAAGTATTTTTTTAATGCCAAAAGGCATAACCTACAATGGTAGTTTAGGGTGGTGGTGGAGTGTCATGGTCGTGAATATCTTCTAAAAAATGACTAGTGTGATGTTTATTTCACTATCATGTAGATTTATTGAATAATATAATTAAAAATCATGATTTCTTGTGCATATGGTGAAATTTGGATCCCACCTTTTTTGTGATTTTTTTGGAGCCCGATGATGTGGTCTAACTATTTATTTAATGCCATTTATCACCATAAAATGGAAAATATAAGGATAAATTGATGGAATTATTAATCATTGTAGAATCTTCAATAGGAAAAACTACGTGACAAATCCAAGATAGGCACCTTGAGATTGATACATACATATCACATTTTTTAGATAAATATATTTAAAATATCTAAGCTAATTTATGATTTGGGTGAAATTATAATATTATGTCTCACTAGTCTTCAATTTCTTGAACCTAATTTAAATTATACTTTTTGAAATTATGTTTATTTCTAAACATTTCCAAGCTAATGAGTTATATCTAGAAGAAAAAAACTTTCACTTATGTGTTTTTTAATGCCAAGAGGCATAATCTATAATGGAAGTTGATGGTGGTGGTGGAGTGTCATGTTCATGAATATGTTCATAAAAATAAATGGCCTTATTTTGACATCTATTTCACCATCATGTAGGTGTTTTCTTCTTTATTGAATAATACAATAAAAAATCATGATATCTTGTGCATAAAATGAAATTTGGAGTCCACCTTTATTCTAAAAATGTTTTTTAAACCCAAAACTATGGTCCAACAAGTTGTTTGAGGCCATAAATCACCATAAAATTATAAACTTGAGGATGAGGTGATGAAGTTGATAATCAGTGTGAATCTCTAAAATAGGCAAAATTATGGGATGTCATTATATGATCAGGATCTTGGTCACACCTAATAGTTTCAATTTAACAAATAAAAATATGATCATGTACCAGCATGTGAGTGTACTCAAAGCAAATTTCCATGTACATGATATAACTAGCTAGGATCTTAAGGTTGTAAGAACCATCATAAATTGGGACTTCCTATTTTGCCTTATTGTGTGGAGTAGTAGCTCGATAGTTAACTGGTTGCTCAATTCAAGAAACTTTAGTCTCATTTACTTTGTCAACCAATTTCAAGACCACATTGGTAAGTTTAAACATATGCTCTTGTAATGTGGAGTTCCCCATTGATCTTGTGAATGGTAGTGATACAAAAAACATAATATAATTAACAAAAGGGTTCATGTGTTAGACTCTGCCAGAAATTCACCCTATTAGAATGCAAAATTTATTAAAATAGTGTCCTTTAAAGAAACTTATGTACCTCTCTTATAAAATTAAAATAATATGTGCCCCCTCTTAACAAAATAATTTTGTCCTTATTTACCAATATGTTATATCCCTTTAGAAAATCATATTGGCTCTCTTGTAATATGTGTAGAGAGAAACAATAAGATTGACATATAGACTATCTTGATCTTGATTCAACACTGATGTTGCATTAAATTATGGATTATAAAATTATATCTATAGGGCTCACAATAATGCATGGAATATGTAGCACTCACAAAAATTCATAGTTGTCATGAAATAATTTATGTTGATTTGAAACAATGGAATATGATTGATCATAATATTTTTAAAAGTGGATGCTCCTTGAATATTACCGCTCCCTTTTGTGCCCATCAAAAGTAGCATCATATTTTTAAAAAGGATATCGTACATGTTAATAATTCATGCTTGAAATGCATTTTTTCAAAATGAATTTAAGTGAAGTTATGTGATTTTAAGTGCTTTTCAAATTTAAGTGCGTTTAAACAAAACAATACTTAATTTAAGGTATGAATCAATATTGTGACTACCATAGTTGTTCATGGTATACTACCAATCAATGACATTAATTATGATATAAGATAAATATCTAATAGATAGAGATATTATTTAAGTGGAAGGACAATACCTAATTAAATGAATCAATTGCTACACAAAACCATCAGTTGAAATTATTTAACAATCCACTTACAAAACAAGATGCTCCAAAGCAAAAAAATGTTCACATGGTAATACCTACCCATCAACCAATAATTTCCAATGAACATATCATATATGGTTTTATAATAAACATCAGTTCCTAAAAGTAAGCTACATCTATCACATTTTATGACCACAATATTCTAGTTAATGATACTAATAGCAATCCACTATTTATACATGTTTTTGTTGATTTACATCCTATGATCACACATGACATCATGGCAGATAATGTTGTAAGGCAAAATTTAATTATGTTATCATTTATTTCTAGTATAGGGTATACTCCACTAACCATAGGTACCAATACACATTTATTATGGTTCTATATATTATTAAATAGTGGGCCATATGATCTATTACTTTGATGTTCATGGCTAAATCAAATGAGATTTGTTCCATTCACACCACCAATATCTTAGGTTGGTGCATGATAACAAAGTATTCACTATATCTGGTACACCTTATGAGTCACCCATCCAACATCATAAATATGAGATATTACCAAAAGTGCTTGATAAACAACATATCGTACAACCTCATGTGACATCTACTTCATTTATACTACTTATAACTAAGGTTTTTACAGTTATTACACATATAATTTTATAGTTTTTATTCCTCTAGATATAACTCCTAAAGCCTTGAATTCTCCCATCACAACTCTTTGAGTTACAACTCCTACAATTACACCACTAAACATTATAATGCCTACTCATCCACATCACAAGATTGTATTAACACCTCTTGCATATGTTCTTGCCCAAACACCTACAAATAGTTCAACTATACAAGGAAGCATTCAAAATAATACATGTTTTTATTTCCAATCAGCTAAGGCAATTCCTATATCCCATCTCTGTAATGACTCTCCTTGGGATGATGATTTAGGTTACTATACGTAAGAACCTTCTGGTTGGGTACCCATAAAATGTGCCAATATTTTTAAATTTATTTCCTTAAATTATCATTTAAAAAGATTTCTTACTAGTTTTTTCCTTATGTTTGTTAATGAGAATAAAAAATTACTCAAAAAAATATTAAACTATGAGTAAGAGCATGTCATTTCAATGTTTCTTCATAACATTATTCTCGTAATCATTTTTGTAGTACTTCCATGTATAAAATCAGTAATTCCATTATCTATTCATGAAGGTTAGTTTTCAAATCATGTTAGAACATGTAATATTAAGTAGGTGCCTTTAAATGTACTATTAACATATTAGTTATAAAAAAATCGGTCAAATAAATAAATAATTTATTTTATTTATTTAACACAAGTTAACTTGGTGTAAATAAATTAAATATTTAATATTGTTTTAAATGTTCCTCGAAGAGAGGTTGGACATGTTGGTTACAATGGTCCACCTCATACCTCAATATAAAAGGGTTGTATCCCTTGGTGAAAATATAGTGAACATAATATTATTTTATGAATAGTGTGAGATATAATATTATATGGAAGCTTTGTGAATTACTTTAAGAGAAAAAATATAGAGAAGAAAAAGGAAACACATGGCTCTTAGGAAGCAACATTGCCATGCACACTCCCCAAAAATAACAACTCTGAGAGGCCCAACATTATATGAAATTGACAAAACTTGGTAGCACCAAGTGGTTTTATGAAGATATTTTTTGCTTGTTCAATCATAGGAAAAAAACTGTAGATCAATATCACCATTGATGACTTTATTTCACATAAAATGCACATGAAATTCAATATGCTTAGTACATTGGTGTTGCATTGGTTTTTTAATCAGAGCTATACAACTTTGATTACCATAAAGAAGGGTGGTATTATAAGAAAGATCCAAATGGAGTTCTTATAATAACTTTTGTAGCTACATAGATTATGGAGCATTTTCCATAACACTTTTATACTCTATTTTTGTAGAAGAGATAGGCATAGTAAGTTATTTTTTATTACTCCAAGTGATAACACCTACACTAAATTTAAACATATATCCATTAGTAGATTTGTGATCTATAATATCACTAGCATAGTTAGAACCATAATAACTATATAAATTACCATTATAAATAGAAGAATAGAAGAAACCAAAATTTATAATTCATTTGGTATACATAAGTATTCATTTTACTAATTTTCAATGATATAAGTATGGATCCTGCATGAATCTGAAAGCAACAATGACAACATATGAAATATCTTACCTAGTAATAGTTAAATAAATCAAACTACCAACAAGCTATCTGTAAAGTGTGAGGTTAGCTTTATCAAACATTGGTTAAATAAATAAATTATATATTTTATTTAATTAACATGATTTAACCTCATGTAAATAAATAAAATATATTTTTGTTGTTTTAAATATTCTTCGAAGAGAGGTTGGACCTATTGGTTAAAATTGTCTACCCCATACCTCAATATAAAAAGGGTTTTACACCTTGCTGAAAATACGATGAACACTATTATTTTGTGAATAGTGTGAGGTATAATATAATATTTGAGATTTGTGAAGGTTTTGTGAAATTTTATGAGAGAAGTGAGAGGTTGAAGGAATGTATTGGATACTTGCATTTCTCAATAAATGAATAATCACCATATATTTTTATCTCAGTTGAGGTTTTTCATGTTTAACATCTATGTCAAATGATCTATATCTTTGCCAATTGATCACATATCTAGATCTGTTGATGTTAAATATACATTGAATTCTATATAACATGTTTTATCATGTTATCATAGCTTGGAATATGGAGTAATCTAATGACAAGATGGAGTTAGATTTCTGTTTGTAGAGCATTACCATTATTCAATATTTTATATTGGTCTAGTGTACAACATAGGAGGGAGATGGATTTTTTTTAATCACTATAGAAGCTTGTTTCTCCTTTTTATGGCCTTAACCTTAATCCAAGCATTAAATACCCCAATCAAACAACCAAGATCAATTTTTAGATAAAAAATAGATTATACACCATTATACGGCACTACAATATTGGAAGGTTGAATGATAAGTAACAAAAAATATATCAAACACCTATGTTGTTGTTTTTCTAGTTGTGAGAGGTGATTTAGCATTCAATTTTCCTATCAATACCTCTAGTATAATTTTTAAGGCATCAAAATATTCATCTAATTTTTTCTTACCATTTGGGCACACTTGTATGGCCTATGTGTGCTGGAAAATAATTTTATAGCATAGGAAAATAGCTTTTAAATATAGTTTATGTATCAAAGGGTCATTGCAAGGTAATTTGATAAGTTTTAGTGCCTCTGGTGGTCTTTTGAATGCTCCTACATTATGCCTACTCTCCTCCCATGTGCCATGCCTACTATAAGAACCTTTAGAAGGTAAGTTCAAAGTTTTTGAAGTTTATTTAATAAATACATTATTTATTTATTCTAATTTTTTCATAAAACATTGGAGGGGATCACCTTCCTTGTTAGTTTTTACCAAAAAATAAAAATCGTTTAAAATTTTAAATGTATAGATTTACAATTATTATTTTAAATAAAAAATCAATTAATTAAGCCCTATACATAATATTGTGCAATTATATTTCCAACTATTATAATAGGAGACTTAGTAGTGTTTATTTTGGTAAAATGTTGAAAAATGGGAAGTTTAGAGTTTAAATCACCTTACCTTTTTTTTGTCAATTTATTTTTAAAATAAATAATTAGTTATAAAATATTTTTGGTTTGCATGTCATAGTTCACATTCAAAACCCTTGTCTATTTTTTTTTGACACTTGTTCCAAACAATCCTTTATCAAAAGTGGTTGTGTGACTAGTCATTTTCTAATTTTTTTTCACATTCTAGACACATTGGAATGGTCCATTTTTAACTTGGAGCTTGTTAACCTAGATTGTACATCAAAATTAGAAAATTGTGTTTATATAGTTATTTTGTGCGACACTTGATTTAATTTCATTTTTTTGTATGTCCCAAATATTTTCACATATAATTGAATTATCATTGTATGTATACACTAAAAATTTACTTTACTATCAAATAGAGTATAACAACACATTAAAAAGTATGTTTTTATAACATTCATAGTGTTGTAGTGTCAATTTTTAAAGAGAAATAATGGATTCTCCTAATTTTATGATAGACAAATCTCAAATATTAAATAGGTCTAACTATAATATCTGTAATATCACATTAAAATCAAGTTTATGGCTTGTAAATTGTGTAATATTATGGTCGGAACTGGAAAACTCTCATTAGGGAAAATGTCATGGCTAAGCTTACCAATGCATTTCAACATAAATCATAGGAAGCTATGTCAATTATTTTGTGGAGTGTTAAGGATGAATTTTTACTCCATATTAGTAATCAAGAGTCTCACATTAATGCTTAAAAAATTCTTGTATCTATAAGAGTAGGGGTTTTATTTTTTCCATATTTATTTATGATGGGATTTTTTACCTCACTTGGAGTTTTTCTACTTTTGTGGATAAGCTTGCTTAGGTTTACTTAGAGTTATATTTTGACTGGATGAATAGGAAGTAACTCCCTTGATCAACTATTTTGGGTATGGGAGTTACTCTTCTATTATTGGCTCTCTAACCACCTTTCTCAGGAGAGTTACTCATGCACTCTTATTTGCACATCTCTCTTGGGGAGATATTATTTAATGGAAAATTATTTTTGGCTATTATCTTGTTTGTGCAATATTCCCATGTATATGATTTCATTTTCTTGTAGCTATTATGTTGTATACATGCTTGAATCATGTCTATAAATTTTTTTATGGATTTGATTGAACCATAGACCTTGGCATCCACTCCGATATGGTATTAGATCCACTCTAGTATTTGATTTTCTGGTTTTTTATTGTTATTAGTTTCATTTAAAATCATGAGATTTATTATTTACAAATAAAATCTAGTTTTTCAAAATCTATTTGTGGGAGTTTTTTGTCCTTGGTGGAATCATTTTTTTGCAAAATTGGTTCATTGACAACCATTACCATAATTTATATGGTTTATTTATTATTGCATGTCTTGTGTGCCTTGGTGAATTTTTATACAAAAACATGCATACCTCCATACAACCTCAACTTTAGTATCCTATGTTCAGTATCATCTTGTGTTTGGCCTCAATTGGTTCTATGCATTTGACCTTAGTTTTGTTTTTATTCTAGATGGCTCTTGACTATAAATTTTCATCTATTTATTCTACTCTCATAATTGACTAGTCATAACTACCATTCCATGCAACCTATACACCAAAATCAATCATCTCAAGCAAATGGCCTCCTTTAAAAAATCCCTTTGACTATAGTAGTGGGTTATAGACTACCCTCTTTCAACTTCCTAGTCAGGCCTACAATATGTAAATTAGTAAAGAAGCAACAAAAAATATTCCTATAGTTTCAAAGGCTTGAAAGTTTATTCCAAAAAAATCTAAGACTATTCAAGTTTTCCCTAATGTTTTTTAGCATATTAAATTCTTTTTTAATAGCTTTATTTAAAATAAGATCAAATAGCCTACTTTTCTTTTATGCACAATTAATGCATAAGAGGATTGGTTAGGTTTAGCATTGTTATTGGAGATTCTTTATTATTTTTTACAAAATAATATATTGTGTGAAATATTTAAAAAGAAATTGTTATTTATTTTTTCACTTTCTCATATTTTACTTATACACTTGGACACATTATCGGTTGAGCCCGATGTCCTCACCTTATTTGATTTTTTTTAATTTTCTAACACACACATTGATTACTCTCTTAGATTCACTATAAAATAAGTTTGACGTCTTTTAGTGTGAATTTACAATATTTAGTGGGGGGGGGGAGGGGGTTCACCATTTCATAGTTTAGGGGGTTTACTTTTTTATGTCACTCTTTCATTTTTTCTTGTACTTTAATTTCTATAGTAACTACAACTTGTACTACTACTATAACTTATTTTTACACTAATGGATTCAAATTCAATGAACCCACTAACTCCCTTTAACTATCATGAATGGAAAATAAATATGTCAATCATTTTAAGGAGTAAGGGTTTGTATAGAATAATTATTGGTGATGAAACTAAACCTAGCATAGATTCATAGATAGTTAAGTGGCATAACTGTAGTGATGAAGCCTATGGGCTATTATGTCTTTCCATAGCTCATAATCTCTTATTTCACTTAGAGACTATCAAATCACCTCATGATAAATGGACCATTCTGGGTAAACTATTTGAAGAGAAAGATATCATGAGAGGTTGTGATCTTGGTAATGAACTCATTAGCCTAAGTCCTTGAAAATTTGACACCCTTCACTATTTATCACTAAGTTCAAGTCCTTGAGATTGTAATTGATAGATTATGGGATAAATAAAGAAGATGACCAACTTACTCTTTCTATAATCTCTAAACTATGTCCTAACTATTAAGTCTCTGTCTCTACTTTCCATGGAATTAAAAGTGCTTTGGGCACTGAACGGGAAATGCCCTATTTAGATAATTTCATTACCAACTTAACTAGAGAGCAAAATAAATTGATTTAGATGGGCACAGTGAATTACAAAAAACCTCAAGCCCTAATTACTAGGAATGGGAATGCAAAGACTTCAAATAAAGAGAAGAAAAAGAATAAGGATCAAGAGAAGAAGAAAGAGTCAACCTCTACAAAAACTAACACTGAAGCCTCCTCTTCCAATGACAAACCTAAGAAAATTAAGGATAAATGTGCCTAACATAATAAAAATGGGCATGATGAACAAAATTGCATGAAGAAGCAAATAAATCACTTAACTCATCTCGTGGAAAAGAATAACATAGGTGTTCTTTAGTTTGTCAAGCAAAATTCATCATACTAAGATTCTATTAAGGAAAAGGGCAAGGGGAAAGAGAAAAAATGTTAAGGATCTAGTATCAGCTTCAGATTCAACATCTTCATGGGTTATTGACTTGGGTGCTTCTCACCACATGGGCTCTTCACTAGTTGAGTTTTCTTTCTTAGAGCCTTGTATAACGTATTCTATCAATTTGGGTGATGAAACTTATGTACTAGTTTTATGGAGAGGGTGTGTTGAAATGGAAGGAAGAACATTCAATAATGTTCTAAGTGTCCCTTCCCTTTAAACCATTCTCCTATTAGTGTATCAAATCACTCATATCATCAAAGGTATGAGGGTTGAGTTTTTACCATATTTATTTATCATCAAGGACTTGCATAATGATTCTACAGTGGTAGTGGGTAGGGTCTAAGTTTTGGTCTTAGATTTCATCTTGTTCAAATTGAAATCCTATTTCACCTTATGAGAGACTTTTATTTCTCTTAAGCCTGATAAATTGACTTAATGGTGATTGTCAAGGTCTTTAGATTTGTCATATTAATGTCATACATTAATATCTCTTTAATCCCAAGATTAAATTTGATTATTTTTATCTCCTCATCATGCATTTAGTTTACATGACATAATATATTTAATAATTTGTTTTCATATTTAAAAATAATCATGTTTTCTTGTCTCAACAGTTGAAAATTAGTTATTTTCTATTTTTTGTACTTGGCATTCAAGTACATTTTTTGAAACTATGTTTCAAAGTTTGTCCATATTAGACCCATTAACTAGTATCTTTATATTGCATAGGGGTGATTCAACCATAAGGCTTTATGTCCAACCAGCTGGTATGTTACCACCGCTTATTTTACATTTGATGACATGTTATATAGATTAAATTATTTCTATAGGTGAACCAACCATGCATCAAATATGTCACCAAATTCCTCACCAAAAAAGGTAGGTGGCAAAGTTTTCTTCAATTTCTTAATGATTGGGTCAACCGTGATCAAAATCATCTCTTAGATTACCATTTATTCTACCTAGACTCTATCCAATCTATGTACTTCCTCATGGGATACACCATCAAGGTTATTTATCCTTCATTCTTAGTTATCAATCTTGCCTTGTAAAGCATTCAAGGCTATCAAGATCCCAATAAGGACTTACTCATTCTTATTGGTTGGGTTTCCACAGACTACATTAGCATTCAAAACCTCATTGTTACTATCATCATTGTTAATGGGTAGTTACTTTTGATTTTGAATGGGGTTATGGATACCATGACCCCTACTTTAACCTTTACCTCTAGATCTAATAGGATTAAAATTATTCTAGTTATTTTATATTTTGACACCATTTGACCTCATCTTAACCATCCTAAGAAGTTACAAAATAATAACTCAATATATTTTAGACTTAAAAATGTTCATTCCCAAAGTTTCCTAGAGTAGAATATTTCTCTGAAACTAGATGAAACAACCCCAAAAACTAATAATTTGGAATTGCATTATTAGAGTATGATTCAGATTACATGCAAGGCTCAATAATCTACTTGCTAATTCAATAAATATTCATTTATCATATTCATGTATGTATAATAGAACTTAAGGAGGTGATCTAAGATATTTAACCAGGGTTAAATACCTATAAAGGAAGCTATGAGGAAGCAAGTTTCTTAGAAGAATAAATATGGAGTTTAGGGTGTATCAGTGTATAAATATAAAAATAAGTAAAAATCACTATACATGGCACTAACCTTCCACATAGGACCATTTATATCTCCTTGAATCTTGTTAGGTATATCACTCCCCTCAATGGGTTTTGATTTTGCTTAAGGATGGTTAAATGGTTACTTCTCAAATGAATAAAAAAAAGATAACTTTATGCCCTATATGTTGCCATTCAACTATAACATGTCTATGAAATGAGAATTGAGGTCTAAATCTACTATGAACCATCATGTATACTATCTAAGATGCTAATTAGGAATATAAAAACCAATAAATTCATTAAGCACATGTATATTTACACTAGGAACCCATAAGTATACTATAGAATTAATTATTGTCCACAAGAGAATAAAATCTTAAAAAAATGAGTGGAAGATGGAGCATTATAGGCAACTGAACTAGTGCTACCATCAAAGGTAATATCCTCATGTTTAGCTTGAGGATCATTTCACCATTGCCTTATTTATTTAAACTCACAAGTCACCCATTAATAATTTGAATATAAACTAAATTGGATTTACTCCTTAAATCCCTAGAATTTAAAATGGTTCCTATACTCTTATATTCTCATGCTAGTTTCAATCCATTAAAATGTGAAAAGTCTCTAACTGAATATAGAGTAATGATAGAGATTATACCCACATACATTGTTACTAGATGAGGCATAGTGGACAACTCACTATTACCTTATGTAAAGAGATATTATATTATCAAAATAGTCAATGTGTGTATAATTAACAAGGAGAATGTGTTGATATAAGAGGTGTAATCATCCAAGTATATGTTTTCATATAATTAAATTATTAAATAACCCCATTACATCTAGTATGGTATAAATTACTCAGCCAATACTTATTAGGACACCATAAAATTAGTAACTATTGGATACTATAAAAAATCAAATTATGTTGTAGTTAAATAGATAACTAAACCACACTACACAATCCAATAGCATGCTCATGAAGATCATATAGTTGTAGTAGCTTCATTAAAAATTTCATATTATACTAACTCACTTTATTCCTATATAAATTCCATCCATAGCATGATCGACATATTTGATGATAACATTAATGAAACTAGTTCTTACCATTTTTTCTAAATAGGGATTTCATTATAATGATAGAACAATTTTTGAAGTAGGAATCATTCATATGAGAAGTGTGCCTACTTTAAAATGTTATGATTACAACATAAAAAAAGTAGAAAATAAATATGAACACCATAAGACTTTTCTCTTGGACTTAGGATTACATACTGAGGGTAAGAATTTCTAGCCTTTACTTATCAATTGAAGT